>KK899829.1:94028-123316 GCA_000696445.1 Aquilaria agallochum | reverse complement strand
TGTTTTAAATTATCATGATCGTGGAAAATGATCCTTATTGTTAATGGAGATAATCTTTATTGTTAATGGAGATAATGAGATATAATTATCTTATTATTAATTTTAAATTTAAAATATTATAATTATCTTTCTAATTAATTAAAAAATTTAAAAGCTAAAAAATTATCTTATCCATTTAATATTAACATTGTTAAAGTTCCATCCAGTGGTGTACGTCCACCAGGGTGGACGCAAGAAATTCCCGTACTTCTATAGCAGTAGTTTAAGAGTCATCTCTAACTAGTTTTGCCTCAGTGTATTGAATACTTGTTATGGTCTATGAATGATTATAAGATTATGAGTCGGTTATACTAAAATAACCTTATTAAAAATTGGTATCAATGGGGTTTGATTTCTTCTTGTTCCTAAATTTTTGTTTATTTACCTAACCATTAATGAAAATAATTACAATGAATTTTTGTTTAATTATGTTTAATTTTTAGATTTTTCTCTTAATTCCAAACCGTAAATTTTATCATACCAGCTAGATATAGAATTTTGGATGTCATTGAAATTTAGGGATTTTACCAAATCCATCAAAAATTTGAAAATGATCATCTTGTTCAAACCGTGAGTCTTATTAGACCAATCAAAATTTGAACAAATAATCTGCCTCGGATTTTATCCAATCCACCAAGAATGGATCCTTCAAATTTTGTTAAGTATTTTATAAATACCTTAATTTAGTTTGTTTCTAATTTCTAGAAGATGAGGTAAGTTAAACTATCTAAACAACTAAGTAACTAGCCCAACAAATAATTTTTATGTATTATTATTGATATCTGCATTATGAAAGTTAAATAAAAATTAAACTATTCTAAAATAATAAAAAAAAAAAGATGAACAAATGAATATCCTACATTACATTTCATGAGCAATTTAATAGCTATATTTGATGCATGGCCAAACAAACAAATAAACAAAGAATAAATAAAAATATGATAGAAAGCTTGCTGTTAGTGACCAATCTGCAAAGTAAAAAAAACATTAGTGATTTAGATGAATTAAAATAAAAAGGTTAGGAGCTAAATAGTAGTAGTTATACCAAAAAGAGAGAAATTTGACTCAATCAGATTTAGATGAAATGAGTACAAAGGGTTAAAGAATTAGATCCTCTTCAATTTACACGATCGGTGGTGGGAGAAGTAGGAGCAGTGGCCTACGATGCGAAAGGAACAACTATAGGGTGTGAAGGATGTTTTTCATGATTTTTCTCCCACCTCGGTCTAGCGTTGTTGTTGGCGAGAAGGGCTTGGAAACGGTGGCACGGATTGAGAAAGAGTGGTGTTGGCGAGCATGGATGACAGACAGTAGTGAGGCTAGCAGTTGTGCTTCAAGTAGGGGAACGAAGCTTTCAGGGGTTCTGGTAGCTTATGGGAAAATTTAGGGTTCTGAGGTGAATGGTTGTAAAAAACTAGGGTCTAGGGCCAAAAGGTAAGTTTCACCTTTTCTTGAAAAGCTCAGGTTTTCTTTAATGTTCTAGCTTTTTTTTTTCTTTTGTGTTTCTTCTGAATACTAACCCCTTATTTATAGTAGGGGAATTAGATGCGTGATTAACAAAATTTGAGGGATTAAATCTCATCACAATCAGATTTGATAAGATTTAAATCTCTTAGGATACTATAGGGCTGAGCATGGTTCGGTTTGGTGCGGGTTAGTAGCGGAACCGCACCAAACCGAAAATCNGAACCATGAACAATTTTTACCCAACCCAACCCTACCCACCCCTATTGGGTTGGGTAAACCCATGGTTCTACCCGACCCGTGCTCACCCCTAGGATACTATCTAGCCAAAATTATAGTTTAGGTCTAGAAAAACTCTTAAGCTACTAATATGGCCCCAAATTTTAGGTGAAATTCCAATTCTACCTAAGATTTTTAGGGTTTTTCAAATTAGTCCAGAACTTTTTAAAATTTTCATATTTTCCTAGAATTTTATAAATTCATGAAGATTTTCCCAAACTCTTAGGAGTTTGCAATTTTGCTCTAGAATTTTCATTTTTTAATCAAACAATTCTAAAAAACCTCAATTCACATCTAAATTATTCCATTTTCCCTAAAATTATCCTAAAAGAACTTTCAAGCCATAAATTAGTTACTAAAATGGATTAATTTTTGTTTCTACCGGGGATGACCATTCTAAATTCTAAAAAATTTATAACAAAAAATGACAACATAATCTAAATGCACCTAATCTTACCAACTTCCTAAGCTATAAATTGACCAAATTGACCCACATGTCCTATCAAATGACCAAATTACCCCTAAAAATAAAAATGTCTCTAAACTAATTTTATTCTAACCAAGAACTAAACAGAAATTACTGCCTAAACGAAATTGAGTGTCAACAATTGCCCCCTTTTGCATGTTTCATAGAACATAATGCATGCAAAGTCACTACCAAAATTGTTTTGGCCTTTTATTGGAACAATCAAAACTCTCCCATTGTAAAAAATCTTAAGAAGAAAAATCTTGTTCTCTTCCTATTTTTTACCTCTACGATAGAAATCTTACTATCATCTAAGAATCCAAGAAGAAAAACTCCTCCCTCTTTGTCTATCAAGCCTAGGACATCTCTTAGTCTTTTTTAATAGCAACCTTCCTATTGTTGCATGTAAGAGAGAAACCCATCTCTTATTCTACTTACCTTTGGTAAAGAACCCTCTAACCATGATGTAAAAGGTAGAGAACCCTTTCTTTGTCACCTCTTATTGCCTTTAAGGTAATGAACTTTGTTTCTTTACCACCTCATTTGAACAATAAGAACCTTCCCACCGTCAAATATTCTAGGAAGAAAAAACTTTTTCTCTCTGTTTTTTTTTATTTGTGGTTAAGGAACCCTGTTCATTACCTCAGCAATAAAAACTCACATATTGTTTAAGAAACCAAGGAGAAAAATTCTTTCCTTCTTCTTATCAAAGCTAGGGAACCTTTCCTGCATATGAACCTTTCTATTGTTGCAAGGAAGATAGAAACCCTTCTTTTATTTTGTTTACCTTTATAGGTGAAGAACTCTCTCATACCGTTTTCCCTTGTAGGGAGAGAACTCTCTCTAGCTGTTTCCTTTTACAGGTAAAGAACCCTCTTATACCGTTTCCTTTTTTTCGGTAGAGAACTATTTCTAATTGTTTTGTTTTGTAGGTAGACAACTTTCTCATACTGTTTTCTTTTAGATATGACGAGATAGAGAAAATTTTCTTATCTAAAACCTTAGTTTGCTCAAATTACGAGGAAGAGAATTATCTTTTTTTTGAAACCTCGGTTTAGTCTTTCTTTAAATATAAAGAGGTAGAAAAACCTTTCTCATTTAAAATCTCAGTTTGACCTAAATTACAAGAAAGAGAATTATATTAACTTTGAAAGCCTGGTTTAGCTTTTCTTTAAATATGATGAGGTAGAAAAAATTTTCTCATTTAAAACCTCAGTTTAACCCAAGTGATACGGAAGATAATTACCATATTTTTGAAACCTTGGTTTAGGCTTCCATTAGATGTGATGAGGTAGAGAAACCTTTTCCATTTAAAATCTCAGTTTTGCCTTATAGTGAGATTAAAAGCCAATTTGTTTTAACTTAAGTCAACTGAATTATTTTTACTTTTACATCTTTTTGGCCTAAAACCAATTTTATTTGAAATTCAATATTATGTAGATACAATAATCCATCTGAAAGTAAATTTTCATGATGTTGTTAAATTTTTATGAATTTTTTTTCAATGCCTTAAACTAGAAAATTTCATAAAAAATTAGTGAGATTAACAAAATTGTATTTTTAATGGATTATTTCAACTACATAACATTGGCTTTTAATTAAAATTAGTTCTGGGTAAAAAAAGACATAAGAATAAAAATAAGTCATTTTGAAATCAATTAACTTAAGTTGAAACGAACTAGGTGTAAAGAACTTTATTTATTATCTTAAGTAAAATTTTCCAAAAACACAACTGAACTTAAAATAATTTCATAAAAAATGTAAATCTAAAAATGGGTGAATCTGAAACTTGAAATTACATGAAATGAGTGAAATTCAATAAAGCAAAATTATTTAGAATAAGTGAATTTCAAAAATTAAAAATTCCACAAAATAAGTGAATTTCGAAACCTAGAGGTTTTACAAAATGGGTGAATTTTAAAAAAGCTGAAGATTTAAGTTTAATAATGATGCTTGGTAGCAATGCCCCTGACCAATTGCCCAAATCCAGCCCAAAATGCACTCTTACTAGGATATTCCTCCCCACCCAGAAACCTCAATCTAAAGATTCTAAACTTGTGAGATTGGTTGATTTCAAGTCTGATGATGTCACGAAGATCATCGATTTGAAGCCCGATGTGTAGATAGAGCCATTGATGGTGGTTGATTTCCCCTTAATCAACCATCACATGCATGCCAGGATGTTTCCGTCACCATCTTAATCAAGCATGTAGTCACCACAGATGATTTAGGCAATAGTATCGATCGAGGCTGTGATCACCCTATCAAAGGCATTAGTTCGAAAAGGCGCCTATTTATGGATTACCTCGCCAGCGACAGCATTGAGCCATATGGGCCAGCTGGCGATGACATGCTCTAATGTACTTGTTCAAATTCCCCAATCTCAAGCATAGCAACTTGGACCTCACTCCCCTGACCAAGCTCACCCTACTGCTCTTATTGTTCTTCTTACTGCTATCGTATGTTCTTTCTTCAACTTTGCGTTATTCCACCGCCAAGCTCTACAATGTTCTTAGATTAAGTCAATTTTTGCACATAAAGTCTTCAAGTCAATTAAATCAAGTCTAGGGTTTTTGAGCAATTCCAAAAACCTTAAAATTTTTTAACTTTAATTTGCTGTAAACAAGGAGAATTCAGTTTCATAAACCATAAGGCTATTGTTGCCTGTTCAAATAGCAAAACCCACCCAATAACTGAAAAAAATGGCTATCTTTAAAGGCTAAAAAGGACCATGACCAGCGAGTTTCTTATGCAAATGCCAATTTTATGCCAAAACCAAAATAGAATTGGACCCAAAATTACTTAAGGTTTAGAAGTTAGAACAAATAGTAGATTTAGAATTATTGATCGAAAAAGTTTGAGGACCAATTTAACGGTAAAATTGACAGAAAGTATTTAATTATGACACATTATATGAATTTAGGTAAGTCAATGAGCCAAACTTAAGGTTAGATACTCATTTAGGATACAAAAAATAAGCTAGATGACTTGACGTGAACTTTACTCCTTTAATATACATTTAATATTTGGTATATTTCATGTAGTGTCGGAGCTCATAAATTTATACTTACGTTTAACTTGAGAACACATACTCCAAAAGACTAAGCACGACGCTGCTCATATTTTTAAAATACCAATGTTTTCATATTCTGTTGATCACTTTAAGGATTCAACTGTTATAATCCTTGTATACAAACCCATATGTATTTACTTGGTTTGACCCAATTTACCACTTATTTTGTTGCCAAGTACATGTTCATTTACAAATTCTATTTAGAATGAAGACATTTTTTTACCTATAGTATGCCCTATCTAATAAATAAAGGGCAAAGTCAATCGGGGTACTGTAACTTTTATTTTTATCTTAAATGGGTACCCTATCTTTACATTTGTTCCTGAGGGATACATAATCTTTGGATGCGTGTTCTGCCAAAATACTTTTCATTGATTTTGCCATTAAATTAGATGGAAATTGATGATGTGACATTAAATAACATTAAAATAAAGTTTAATAATATTTTTTGTTCTCAAACTTTTCTAATTAATAATTATAAACTCTAAACTTCTAAACTTACGTTTCCTAGCTTAAATCTACTCTTCCTCCCTGTCCCTAGCATCTTTCGCCCGCCCCTCCTCTTTCAATTCTCATAGTATTTCCCAAAATACCTGTCCAACTTGCCCTAGCCTTTTGGTTTTTTGGCTTATCAGCTAAGACCCTCATTTTCGCAAACAATTCCTTCAATTTTGTCTTTGAATTTTTCTAGGTTTGTGACATTCTTTGGATCAACGTATTAAATATCGTATGCCTCGTCTACTTTCTCGATGAAGTTTCTGGGTCCGTAGCAGAGGAAGCAATGCTTATACCAAATTTGATCGTCATTGTTGCCGGAGAAAACACTAGATTTGAGCATCGTCACTGCCGGAGGAAGCAATTTTTAGGTTGGCATCGTTGCCGTCGTGCATAAAGTTTATGGGTTTATAGCACAGAAAGCAGTCATGGTTACTGATATCAGCCATAGATGTGGTCGGCTCGATCATCGAAGATACGAACGAGAATTGTAGGAATTTTTTACGCGAACTGTCACAACATTCACGGTGCTGATCTTTGACTTCATATTTTATGGTGTTTCAAACGGGCTTGCTTGATAATGTTGATGAGGGCCGCCGAAGGTGCGCAGGTGAGGCTAAGGAAATGAGGAAGAGTAGATTTAAAAGCTCGGAGTTTAGAATTATTGATTGGAAATGTTTAAGACAAAAAAATGTTATTAAAACTTTACTTTAATATTATTTAATGCTACATTATCAATTTTCATCCAATTTAACGGCAAAATCTATGGAAAGTATCTCAATGGAACATGCATTAAGAGATTAGGTATCTCATTGATATAAATGTAAAGGTAGGATACCTATTTGGGACAAGAATAAAAATTAAGGTACCTCCGGTAGATTTAGCCCAATAAGTGAGTGAAGATTAATCTCTTGGATACAATTTGGTGCAAAGTTGGAATCTCTCTTAGTTGAGTCTTTCATATATATACATAGTTCTAGATAAAATCTAGATTCTCTTATTTAAGTGTCTGAACTTCTCTTACTTAGATCAACAATATGGAAAATGAAATTCCAATGTCAAGATAACGCTACCATAAATTTAAGTGAGAAAAGAATTTGATTACCAGCAAATTATTTATTTCTCAGTACATAGTCCCAAATTATGAAGAAAAATAAAATAAATGAGTAAAAACTATTAATATAATTGCCCTTCAAACTTTGCTAGACTTGAACACCTAACTCCTCAAACTTTGACTTAGGAGTTCACATGATCTGATGTAACTGACTGCTTCCCATCACGGTGGAAAGGACTTAAAAGGGCAGAAAAGAAAAACACAATTACAATTGAAGGACCAGATGGTGAACATTGCGACAAGCTAAGTATGAATGTGGCTCCATTTGAACACAAACTAATCTTTAAAGTTAAAATTAACTTGCCATCAGTTGCTGCCCCTGTCTGGGCTGGCATAGCTTTGTCCCTACTTTTGTACTTTTTACATCTGCCGTTCATACGCACGTGCGCCAGGGCTCTTCCGTTAATTAACTTTTAGATCGATAAACATATTGAGATCGCAGCACGTACGTGCACCTCCCAGCATCTGAACAGCGCCCTGAGAAATATGCGGATCCGACTCCTCCGAAGTTTCTTCTTCAAATCGATCTATTTTTATCCTAATTTTTTTAATAGATGTATTCTGTTTTGAATAACTTATTGCTTAATAATGCAATATTATTTTTTAAAAACAAAAAAAACAAAACAAAAGAAGAAAGGCCCACTGATATGGCTTGGATAGCGAAAGTGTGAATTTGAAATACTCCATAATAGTTGAAGCTGATCCCAAGAAAAGGTTAATGTGTACAAAATCTTATGACGAAACAGTAACACCACTTGCTGATCGATCCCTTTTCGTCTTTTAATTTTAGTCGTCGTCTATCTCAAACATTCTTTGTACATCGCATGAGATCTCGATTAATGAAAGCGGACAAAAGTGATATATCGAGAGTGTAGCTAGATGCATGTTGCCATATTTAATTTTTTTCATTTCCACTTCGAAAGATCTAATTAATTCCCACCTTTATTAATTGGTGGCAACTGTTTTTCTTTTTTAATTTTTTTGATGAGGGGGCTCTCCTTGACTAATAAATTGAATTGCCTCAGCTTTGTGAAATTGTTTTGAATTCTATGCTTTTTATTTGGAATTTTTAATCTTTCATTTAAAAAACATGAGTTTGTGGTGGTGTTCATAAGACCGGATCAGATTGGTTATAGATTTTCAAAGTCGAAACTTTGAGCTCATATGTGAAAATGAACAAAAGCACAGTTTCCATTTTTCTTTCTTTTTTCAATATAGGCCTTTTTTAGCATAAAAGCAGATACATGACTGAAGGACAGCACATAAAGATCCTACAGGGGCAAAGCTGATCAGAGAAAGAATTTCCAATTCGCGTTCACAATATGAACCGACATTATGTGGCAAAACAAAAATTGCTAATGTCGAGAAGCTAGTATACTTTGTTTTACCTTCTTGTTTATAACGTCAAAAAAAAACTGTATAAATAGTCTACGAATTAATTTTTTGCAAAAAAACGTTTTACACAAATTAATCTTTGTAGTGTTTATAAGAGTAAGGTACAAAAGTTAATATATCGTCCTAATGAATTGGTGAAATGGCTAAAGGTGTGGTAGGATATTAGGAAGGTCTAAACTTCAACCTCTGTTTCTACACTCTTGACATCATATCACTAATAGCTAGTTTAATTGTCTTTCAAGTCCTAAAAAAGCTGGTATGTCTTTTCTCTTTAATTAGTATAATAGTACATTTTTTCCTTTAATTTTTGTAATGATACTTTTGAGTAAAAAGAAAATTAACATATTAATTACCTAAAGCCACGCTTTAAATCCCCAAGTAGAAGTTGGGGTTTGGACCTTTACCAGTCAAGTGATTTAATAGTTCTCATGTCAATGAAATAATACTGACATTACTTTTTATATGAGCTGTAAGAATATAACAGTAGGTTTTTGGCCCAAAAATGAGTTTCTGCAACTATAATTCTTGTTTTTTTTATGTACTCATCAAAAGCATTATACAATTGGACAAGATAACAACCAAACGTCCAGCTTTATTATGACATGATATAGGGATGGAGAGGGTAAAATGCGAACTTTTGACCTCCTACATATCCATTCAATGACGAAGCCTTTTACACTACTACATAGGTGGCGAATTCTAGTTCTTGTCATAGCATATATCGATTACGTCTCATTAGACAGAAAATTATATATATATATATATATATGTTTTATTTATTAAATATTAAATCATCGGATCGAAGAGGATGTTTTGTTTTTTTGGCTAGATAGAGATTAAAATTTTTCAAAGCGCATGGCTAGATTATTAGAGAGAACAAATTAATTAATAAAGGTACTTAATTATTGACCAACTGAGCAATATTATATTAGTATATTATATATGTATATATATATATTCCACATTGTTTAGGCAGATTAGGATCAGATGTGTTGAAAACCAGAAGTGGATCCTCACATGCTATCTATAAACCCTAACCCTCGCCAACAACCACCGTCTTCCTTCTCTTCTGTGTCTCATCATGTTGTAGATTTGGAAGCCCTAGCTAGCTAGCTAGCCAGATTCACAACACAAGACAGCAAACTAGCTACCAGATCAGCACTTATATAGAATATTAAGAAGTGGGTCGGGAACAAAGAGGGAGAAGGTCGCTTCGGGGCTGCGAGTCGTCGTCGGAGATGGAGGAAGAAGATCTGGCGTTTCCGGTGTATTCAGCTCGGTCCCAACAAGACAATTCAGCCATGGTTGCTGCCCTCTCTCAAGTTATTGCAAGCAATAACAACTCCAATAATAATGCTCTCCAGCATCCAAATTTCCCAGCTCATTTACTCGATTCTCAATCCAACCCATCACCCATGCCTCAACAACTTCAAGACCATGGTATATACACTACACACACACACACACACACACACACACACACACACACACACNTACGTGTTTGAACACACACACACATACAGTATTGATAGATGAGTCTGAAACCAATTGATTAGTCAGGGAAAAACGCGCATGTCTTTTTTTTTTTTTTATGGCTCATATGACCCTTTTTTTTTTTTGTGAGTACAAGTAGGGAGCTATATAATTATATAGAAAGCGATCAACCTTGGAGAATATATATAATTGGTGCGAGGTGCATCGATCGTATGTAGTTTCATTTCCATAAACTCATTCATTTTGGGTGTATTAATTGTAATTTTTTTAAAATACAAGTGAAACCAGTTATTATATCATGTTGGTATGGGAAGACTAATTGTATTGACAATACTTTTTTTTTTTTTTGAAGCTAGCTAGCTAGCTAATTAACAATATAGATCTACCATGGCTCAAAGTAAATATTGATGAGTGCGATAACACAAAGAAAAATACTCAAAGCAGTAAAAATAGTGTACAAACACATTACTAAACCCTAGGTTTATATATATATATATATATATATATATAATTAACCAGAGAGATGCAGAAAAAATAATTAATTGGTATCTCACTTGCTATTTCATGAACCCAGTAGAATGTGGCATAAAAGATTTTGCGTATGAAATTTTAGAATTAGCAATATTATTCTGTAACATAAGACTATATTTATAAATGTATTATTTTGTATGTAATTAAAGAATATACAAAACATATACCAACAAGTTATTGGATGGTTCCTGATCTTGATACCAGTACTTGCACCTTGCCACGAACGTAACCTACAAACGTGAAAAGGAAAAGGAAAATGCATAAAAACACCACTCTCTCTCTCACACACACACACAAACACGTATTTTCACATGTGATAATTGAGGATGGTGATGCAGGAAAGGAGAGGAAGAGACACTATAGAGGAGTGAGGCAAAGGCCATGGGGAAAGTGGGCGGCGGAGATACGCGACCCTAACAAGGCGGCTCGGGTGTGGCTTGGAACGTTCGACACCGCAGAGGCAGCGGCGCTTGCCTACGACGAGGCAGCCCTCAGGTTCAAGGGCAGCAAAGCCAAGCTCAACTTCCCGGAACGAGTCCAAGGACTTGCACCCTCCGGTTATCTCACCAACCGCCAAGGGCCAAACCCAAACCAGCCGCTAATTCTGAATATGAATCCGGCGGCGTCTCAGGCTCAGTACTACCCGGCAGGTCAAGGTGTGTACCAGCAGCAGGAACGCCAGTTCCTGACGAGCTATGGGAACATGACAAGCTCTTCGTCTTCGGCCTCTATGTTCAATTCTGAAGCTGACCAGATGACCAACAGTGGGAGCTTTTACTTGAACTTTAGCGATTCTTCTTCTTCTTCTTCTTCCACTTCGGATCCTCGTCCTCCTTGGAATACCAGAGACTATGGGGGCTATTAACACAAGCCACCAGCTCCATCGAGCTGCTACTGGTAGCTACGTACCTCGTCCTTTAATTTCCAGGTTTGTTTTTTTCGAGGGTTTTCTCTTCATTTTCTAGCTATATATTTTTCCTTTTTCTTTGTTACACCCCTACCAAAAGCCCCAGGTCCGATCAATATATATGGAAAGAATAATGATGTAGTTGAACGGTACCCTCGCTAGAACAAATTGAGAAGCTTATCCCTTTCGTGTACGTTTGTCATCCCTTATGATATTTGTTTCTGGATTGTTTGGTGACTTAACGTTAGTTGTTATCAGCAACTTTCGGTTTAATATTATTTAAAGAATTGCGTATTTTGACCAATTTTAATTTTAATTACTATATATTTAGCTAGTCGTCTGCAATGCGAATTCGATATAGAGCTGACCTTTTTAATTGGTTAATGCATGCAAGCAAGCATTTTATCCTAGCTTGTTTCAGCTTTGTATCGGCCGTTGTCTCCTTCTGGAGAACAATTTAATTTATACATAAAAAGTATCTGTTAATATATTTGTGGCCCTCATCTAAGATATTCAAAACTCTCCAATCGGGTCCCTCAAGCTATAAGATATTTTAATCGAAAAGAAAAGTTTGTACTTTGGGAAAATTACAAAACCCCCCTTATAATTTGATCTAATCTACACTTTACCCTCTTTATTTTGAGAAACATACACTTTACTTCCTCATTCTTTTACAGTATCTAATAATAATTTCTGAAACCTTAATTTAAACTGGCTAATATTTATGTTCCAATAATTTTAATATTTTTTATATTTTTTCACAACTAACTAATATTTTAAAAAATACTAATATGTATTTATAGGAAGAAAAATGCATTTACATAAAGAAAAAGCTAATAATTTGTAATGTCTATTTAGTATAAAAAAATATTAGAGAAATTCAAATTATTAGAAGGTTACTATCATATAATTTAAATTATAATTTTAGAAGTTGTTATTGTATAGTATAAAATAAACAGAAGGTAAAATGTAGGTTTTAAAAAATAAAAGAAATAAATTGTAGATTATGACAAACTATAGGGTGATAATTGTAAGTTTCCATGTATTTTAGTTGGTATTTATAATATCCCCCGAGGTCTCTAGAAAGAGGTGCCTTTTTTATTTTGTATTACAAGAATTATAAATAGTAAGATCACATCACTAAAAAAACAGCACTATAATTATGGCTTTTCTTAAAACAATAAGGTTTATGGACACTGACCCCCAAAATGTAGCTAGATTCCCTATGTAAAATACCCGAACACCGTTAATCTACATTAAATCACGTATTGGAGTTTTGATTATGGCTTTAATACGATTGAAAGAACGCTATACAGTACAAATCATAATACATTGATCTTACTTAATCACACGAAACGTATATAGTTTAGCATTTAAAATGTGTTTATATTATTAACTTATAAAACCAAACATGATGATCAATTGAGTATTTTGGATGATCTAGACAATTTCAACAATTTGAGCAAATGAGTCGAAAATGTTGAAACATATATATACACCAGAACAAGTAATTAAGGGTATACGTGTGTGTAGCTTATAAAATAGGGGAACTTAAACGTGAGGGATTTTTTTTTTTTTTTTGTATCAGAACTAAAATGACTGATGACCAAATACAGGTAATACCAGCGCACATATTGATATGTACAAATTAACACATGATGGCCGGTTTGTATCTAAACTTTAACCCAGAGTAGTGAGAGATTTGTCCTGCCACATCCCCAACCAAAATTCGAAATATCATATTTTTCCCTTTTCTTGATAACCTTAATTTCTAATATACAAAAATTTATAGTAGCAAAATAATAATAATAATAATAATAATAATAATAATGGCAGATGGCTGGTCTGACCCGGCGGTCTTTCATTTCTTGGTCAAACTTACCTTCCCCGTCCTTTCACATCTACGCGGCGGCTTGCACATTTGACACGTTACGGTCCTTACTAAGCTTCCCCAATAAACTAGCTAATCTCTCCGTGATCACTATCATTACACATTTTCCAAAACTCCCACCGTCAATTTTTTTTTTAATTTTTCTCAATTAATTTCAGTCTCACTCTATTTTTTCTTATTATTCATTTATACATTTGTAGGTCAGTTGCAAATAATTAATCGGTTGCTGAGGGATTTATTGAATTGAATTTAAATTCAAAAAAGTTAAATGGTGACAATTATTGCAGGCGCACATCAAAGTATTTATTCTATACACATACATAGATCTTGCTCCCCGTGTAAAAACTTCATGATACTGATGTAGCTAGCTAATAAAGTTAATTTTTTTTATTGCGAAACTTTAAGGTTCAGGAAGGAAGAGGGTTAGCAAATAGCAGAGTTGCTTCCCGTTATGTGACTCATTAGATAGCGAAAGATCTGGAAATTTTTTTTAATATATTGGGGTTCCTTATAACTGGACGTCTATGCAAAACAAAATCCTAAAATAAAATATTAAAATATTAAAATGATTTTTGAGGGTTTTATTAACAAGGTGTTAATTGGATTTGAATTTTAATGTATTTACGGAAATAATAATTTTATTATTCATTTTGCTTATTTTATTAAATTAGTAGTGTTATTTAACAAATTTCAGTAAGGTCATTTGAAAAAAATATACCATTCTGTTTTATAAAAGATGATCTTTGGGTAAAAAGCACTAATCGTCCTTAAAGTATCAATCATGTTTTGATACTTATTTGCACAAGGTAGAGGTCAATTAGCAAGAGACTAAAGAGAGGTGTTGGTTTTGGCATTTGATGCTAGAACAGATTATTGTCCATTTATGAATCTTGACAAATAAGCTTTAGAACAATAGAGGAAAGGATGGCGATGGATTGCGTGATTCGGAACGGAAAAAAGAAAAATCAGCCAAACTATAGTAAGTTCTAATCATGTTAGTTACATGTTCATTTTTATTTGAGTTGTGGGTTGGTTGAGTTATGGAGGACAAAAAAAGTTGTTAGATGACATTCGGAGNGGGTTGGAATAAAGAAATGACAAGGCTATAGTGTATGTATGTATTATTGTTTGTAGATAGTGTTGAGAGTGATTCTTGACTCCTAGTGCAACTTGTGGTTTTTTTGTAGGTGAGAATTCAAAGTGCTTCTTAATTAAATTTCATCATGGAAGACACATGTTTTAGCCATCAAATGAGAGTCCAGAACGTGAGTATTGTGGGAAGGGAGTTACCCATGTGGATTGGTGTGATGGGGATAAGTTGTCTATGTTGCAAATTAAGCAGATGTTGGTGGACTTAAATAGTGAGGTTGGTGATAGTGTACCTACAGATGAAAGTTGTGGCGAATGTTTATGCAGATCAGTGTTAAACGAGGTTAGGGAGTCAAAGAAATATGGGGAAATAAAAAGTGAGGAGGAAAAAGTGATGGCAAGGAATGGTGTTTCTGATGGAAATGGTAGTGACTTTGCAGCTTCAGATGATCTTTAGAGCTTGTCTGACTGTGATGAAGAAGAGAAGTTTGCGAAGTTCCTGAATTTAATGTATCACATGACTTTAAAAACCACAATTTGTGTTTGGTTTAAAATATCAGTCAAGGGACTAGTTCAAAGAAGCTGTGAAGATGTATTCAGTCTTGAACAATTATGACAAGATTTGGTTTCAGAAAAATGATAAGGTCAAAGTGAAGGCAATTTATGGGGAAAGCTGTCCATATTCATATACTGTTCTCCCATGCAAGATGGACAAACTTGGCAAATTAAGACATTGAATTTGGAACACAACTGCATTAAGGGGCATTCTAATCACTTCGCAACCTATAAATGGCTGAACAATTTATATATAAACCAATTTAGAGCAGATCCATCCTGGTCTATTTCAAGAGTTGCAACCACTATTAAGAGGGATTACAAAGTTGAGATAAATAGACAAAAAGCTTGGAATTGAAGAAACTTGCAAAGAAGATATTAGATGGTGATGAAAAAGAACAGTATAGGAATGTGAGAAGATATGGGTTTGAGGTTAAAAAACAAAACCCTAGACCCACTTTTATGCTCCAGTTAAATATGCAAATAATCAACAGGCTTTATTGCTATTTGGAGCTACTGAATAAGGGATTCTTGTTAGGAAGTAGGTCCATAATTAGTGTAGATGGATGATTTCTGAAGAACAAGTATGGTGTTCAACTTTTGGCAGCAATGGGAATTGACGCCAATGATTGCATTTACCCAATAGCATAAGCTGTTGTGGAATTATAATGCAAGGACTCATGGAGTTGGTTCTTTACCTTGCTTGCTGAAGACTTGGGCATTAACTTAGGATATCACTAGACATTCATGTCCAATAGGCAAAAGGTTCTTTTTGTTCTATGAGTTTTAATGTTTTAAAATAACTTATTCTCATTTATCACTTGTGATTAACACATTTTTTTTTCTTTGTTCGTAGGGCCTAGTTCCTGTTTTAGAGGAGTTGTACCCTGGAGCTAAACATCGTTTCTGTGTTAGGCACATGTACCAAAATTTTAAAGGTTTTGGACATACTGGTAAGACCTTGAAAGACTTGGTCTAGAATGCAGCAAGGTCAACTTACTTACAAGAGTATCAGAAATGGAAAAATGTGATTCATAGTGAGAGCAAATGTGCTTATGATTGGTTAAGTTGAAAATACCCACATAACTGGTCTAGGTCTCATTTTGATACGAGTGTGAAGTGTGATATGCTTCTAAATAACTTGTCTGAGTGTTTCAACGGGGTTATTTTGGATGCCAGGGATAAACCCATCCTGACATGTATGGAAATGATAAGGGTTAAGTTAATGAGAAGGATATAGACTAAAAGGGACTGTTTGAACGGGCATACCAATTCCATATGTCCTAAGATTCAGAAAAAATTTGAGAAAATTAAACATGATTCTATGCTCGGTACTATTGTTTGGTCTGGTACTGATAAGTTCAAAGTTTCTAGTTCAAAAGACATGTTTGTAGTGGATATGAATGCCCATTCATGTGCTTATAGGAAGTGGGATATGTGTGGGATTCCATGTATCCATGCAGTTGTTTGTATGAGAAATTTAAATCTAGAACAGAAAGTTTTGTGGAAGATTGTTACAAAATTGACACCTACATGAAGATATATGAACATGCCCTAAACCCCATAAAGGGAACTGCTTTGTGGCCACAAGATCTTGGGAATGAGGTGTTCCTTCCCCCAACTAGTCGCCCTAAGCCTGGAAGACCAAAAAAGGCAAGAAGAAAGGATAAAGATGAGATTGAAAAAACAAAAACTGATAGGAAATTTTCTAGGAAATGAGTTAAGATGCACTGTAGTTTATTTCACAGTGTTGAGCATAATGCAAGGTTCCACAAAAAGCAAAATGATGGAACCTCAATTGTTGGTTCAAATCAAAGCAGTCAGCAGGTCAAAAGATGATGCGTTTTCTGTTACTGTATGTAGTCAGCAGGTCAAAAGATGATGCGTTTTCTGTTACTGTATGTTTGTTTGTTCTTTTTTGTTATCCTAGTTCCAAGTAACTATTTCCATACTTGTGTTTCAGGCCACACAGAGCACTGCTTCAGTTGTTATTGGCTCAATTAACATGTCCAAGAGGAGGAAACTCACTGTACATGTTCTTCTAACTTTTGTCTTTTTCTAAGTAGGTCAACACACATTAATACCTTAACTATTGCATGTTAAACGTAGCATACTTATTGCTGATCAACCTTCAACCCACTCAGAGTAAAGCTGATGCAATAAGAGTTACAGATGCAGATGCATATTGAATTTTGTATATCTGATGCAGTTTTTTGTATATTTGTTTCATCACAGATTGGCAGAAAGGATAAAGGAAAGAACTAGTTTTTTGAAAAGTGAGTGCATTAGTCACTATCTGTTATTTTGTTTAGTAAACTAGTAGCTTATTTAGTCTGAGTTCTTTTAAGAATTGCTGCTGTTTTTGTGCAAGTTCTGTTAGGAACTTATGTGTCTACTGCTGCCCGATGAACAAGATTCTGAAATAAAAGGCATTGGCTTATTTATGTTCATTACGTCTATTTCTTATCTCCTGGTGCTTTGCTATGAGTTGTGTAGGACTCAAACTTCCACACACACCTACTTACACATACTTACACAAAGTATGTCATATTCTCATTCACTCCAAATTCCTCATAATTTCATTCATGTGAAAAACACAATGACAACTATTACGTTTCAATCAGATAACAAAGCACCCTACAGAACATGCTACTTCATTAACATTATCACCAAACTAGAAATAACATGAACGGAAAAAACATTGAACAACATGCCCATAATCAACCTTTCCTTTATCCTCACCAGCTCACCTTCAACCCTGACTAAACCATTTTTTAGCCTATCTACCTTCATGATGGCTCTATGTAAGTTCTACCAAATTATATGCACCAAAGTAATCCCCTACAGTGTCGTGCCTTCCTAAGAATTACCCCATTCTTTGTGACCCGCTAATTGGCACATACCATCCCAAAAATCCACACTTATTCTCCACACACGCATAATGCAACTTCAGATTCTTGTCTGATTTTGAAATCTTCACCAGTGCTCAATGACCCTATCCACACCACTTGTTCTCGTATGTTAAACCATGAACTTCGACATAATTCACACTACTAGTAGACATTTTGCAGATGAAATGTTTTACATTTCCTAACAAAACACACTAAATCAAGCTGAATTAAACAAAATCAAGCATAGAGATTAGCTTGTTTGGCAGCTCACTTCTCTATTTCCTTCACAAATAACATGATCGTTAACGAATTTGTGATAGTAGATAACGTTCTTCCTCTCCAATTTCACAAAATCCCTAAACTCAAGCCAAATCCCCAATCTCACCTAACCCTAAAATCCCAATTTGAAATTCTCCCCCAATTTCAAGCTACCTTGTCTAAACAAAATGTGAATAACAAATTAAACCTGTACCCCATATTCAAAACATCAAATGCCACATACACATTCCATCACAAGTTAACATCCCAAGGTAACGTCATGATGTAATTACAACACTTTAAAGACTTTCGGTACAAACAGCATAACATTTTGTTCTTTAAGGATGAGTCTGAAACATGACCGATACTTTACGGACAACTGGTGCTTTTTACCCGATGATCTTTTTATCTTTTTTTATTTATTAAAGTTTAACTTAAATATATTCATATTAATTTATATTATAAAATTTTTAAAAAATTATATTTATTAACCAGAGTCTTTAACGTACCATTTTGATATAAAAATTTTATATTTTTATAATAATTTTTTTAAAAAAAAAATTTATAAATTAATTACTGTAAATAGCAAATGAGCTAAGTTTTGCGATACGAAGAGAGTACTACTTAATACTCCCTCTGTCCCATAAATTTTGATACATTTAACTTTTTGTTGTATTTTGACTTAATTTTATTCATATTATTGTTTGTTAGAAAAAATTAAAAAAAATATATTTAGAAACTATATATTTTGAATTATCATTCATATATAAAATTTTTTATTTATATATTAAAATATTAAAAATAAAAAATTATAAATTAATTATAAAAAAAAAAGAGTAAAATTTTTGAGACGGATGGAGTAATACCAAGAGATGAAACAATTTACTGAGACGCAAGGAAAAGCATGGATCAAGCTGGTCGTTCTTGTGTTCATGTGAAGCTCAGTTGAGATGACAGAAGGGACTTTCCAAATCTCAATTTTGAGGGCGTCCAAATTCAAAGAGAGTCATCATAGCTAGAGTTGAATATTGTTAAGAAAAATAAGCAATAAATTAAATGCCCAGACTTATCACGTTGCTATTTTAGCCAATGAAAACTTTACCATACTTTTCAACAATCTCAATCATGATTTTGTGGATCAAAAAGATTAATAAAACAATTAAGACTGAATAATACACAATTTTTTAAATTTTTACCTAAATATGTTACGTGAACAATTTGTCTTCATAACCGTCAATATTCAAGATTTCATTATTACGTCATGGAAATTTAAAGATTTTATTTCAGTCACTTTGGGTAAGACTTGATTACTATTAGTCCACATGTGATATGCATCTTTGTTTCAGAAGTTTTGATATATTTATTTTTTTATTATATTTTAATTTAATTTTATTCATATTATTATTTATTAAAAAAAATTAAAAGAATATTCATTTAAAAAATACACATCTTGAATTATTATTCATATATAAATTTTTTTTATTTATATATTAAAATATTAAAAATAAAAAATTTTAAATTAATTATTAAATATAAATTGAATAAAACTTTTGGGAGAAATGAAGTAGCACCAATTAAGAAAGTCTTGGCATTTCCTGTCCTGTCCAGATACTGGTTATTGGTCAATTTAAAAAACCTGAAAGCAAATACTGGGAGTCAACGAGTAAACCACCAACTAATAATCAAATGTTGGGAAATCCGACTAGCTATCCAATTCCACGGACCAGTGTTAGGTTAGGCCTGACAAGAGAACAGTACAAAATTACAAATTGGTGATCCTCCGGTTGACTGGCCAATACCAGCCTTCAAAGTTTCTATACTCGCCAATTTTTTAAACTTGTCTCGCCTACGCATGCCCAATTCAATTGTTAAAGGCAAAACATTGTCTCAATCAAGACTCAGGTTTTCAGGTGTGTTTAGAGGTACTTTCACACACAAATTCATTAATAAGTTAATTAAATGTAGCTCAACGCTCATCAAGTTTCGTAAGGACAAGTACTCTTCCTTAATGCTTAACAAATATTTCTAAATATATATAAAAAAACATATTAAAACTTGTACTGAAATTTTATATGATAAAATTTTATTAAATGTAGAAAAGATGTTAAATCCCCCATAGATCTGTCCACAAATCTAGCATAGTAATTAAGATGTAAAGGATATTATAAGAAGATTTACAGTTCCACTCCAACCTCCCTATACTTTCCTATACAAGCCACAGGAAACTAGTTTGATTATCTCCCAGGTCCTGAAATGTTGACAGTTATTTTTTTCTTATATACTTGTACTAATACTTACAAATACTTAAAGAAACTAACTATTAGTCAAATTATATTAGATTTTTTTTTTTGGTGAAAAGGGCAATAGATTAACAAAACAGGAACTGCATGAAAATGTTTTTGGCTTTGTCAAAAGGCTGATACATCGAGGTCAGTGCCGGGCATTTTTTGGCCGAATTAAAGAAATAGAACTAGAAAGACCACTAGACGGAGCACCCCTCTCCACTTCCTGGAATTGTCTTGGTAATGCAATTATTGCCCTGAGCAGATCAATGCTATTATTGAAGTTTGTTCTCACATTCCTAAACAATAATTGCATTACCAACAGACTTCCTGCTTCCTGTTAGAAATAAAAACAAACTGCAAAGGCCAATAATCTTACAAATATTATCCCTTAGATATTAACAAAAACAAAAACAAAAAAAAAAGACAAAAAATTTTCGTGTAGGTAGAGCCATAGAGCGCTGCTCCTACATAACTTTTATTTCAACGTGGAGTCTAGTCGAACTGGCTCAAATAGCTTTGAAATCAGTGTCTGTTTTTGGTCAATCGAGTTTTTCCTGTTCATCAAGTTTGCGTTCAAGCACGAACTTTGAACAAAATAGGGAATGTGGAGGGTTCACAAAAGTCAATAATTACTAAAAGTTGAGAGAATTCGCTGCTATTTTTCTAGGACTTTTAGTTTCATTAAAAAGTTTTGATCATTTTTTTTCATAAGCTCTAAACTTTTATGAGTTTTTATTTGAGTCCTAAAATTTTTAAAACATGTAAATAGTTAGTCCTAAACCATTAGCCACATATTCTGAGATTAATTTTAGAACCAACTTTTTACACATTTTGAAAGTTTTAGAATTCAAATAAAAATTTACAAAATTTTAGAATTTAAAGAAAAATTTGTAAAGTTTTAGGACTTAAATAGAAAAGTTATAAAAGATCTAGAACTGAAATTGGTCTTTTCTCAATTTTGTTCTATTGGCATTTTAAAACATTTTAGGAAAATGCTACTCCATCCATCCCAAATTCTTTACGAAATTTCCTATTTAGCAATTAATTTATCATTTTTTTATTTTTAATATTTTAGTATATAAATTAAAAATATCAATGTATAAATGATAAATAATGAACTATAGTTTTTAAATATATATTTTTAAAATTTTTTCTAATAGACAATAATATAAATAAATTTAAGTCAAACTATTCAAAAAGGTCAAATATTTCAAAAAAAATATGTGTCAGAGAAAGTAATTAATAAGCTTCTTATTTCTATATGGGTTTGATGAAAATTACTTTTTAATGATTAAAAACCTTTATCTTGAGATATCTTTTGTTCTTTAAAACTTTTAATCATCCTTTAAAATCTTCATTTTTTTTAATTTTTCTTTTTCCAAAACCATATATTTTTTAGCTTTCATTTGTTTTCTAAATTTGAAAATTGTAAAAAGCTACTCAAATGAAAATTAAAAAATTATAAGAAATTGTTAATTCTAAAAAAATATTTTTTAAGTTGGAGTAGGAAAAAGCACTTTCAGTCCTAAATCTTTTGCAACTAAATATTTAAATTCTAAAACTTTGTGAATTTTTGCCTGAATCCTAAAACTTGTGAAATGTATAACAATTAGTCTTAAAATTAACCCCAAAATACGTGTCTAACGATATAAGATTAACTGTTTACACATTTTAAAAGTTTTAAGATTCAAAATAGAAACTTGTAAAGTTTTATGACTTAAATAAAAAAGTGATTATAGTTTTACAGTTGGATGCATTTTTTCCCCCAGCCCAAGTTATCACTTACTTGTTATTTTATCTTTTATAAAATCAATCTTATTGAAACTAGTAATAACCACTTGAATAATATTTTTTTATAAATTAATTATTTTATGAGTAATTTTCTGATTAAAAAATGAAAATAATAAAAACTTCTTGCATTTTATAACAGTGTTTTAAACTGATTTCACATTTCTTAAATCATAGGCTTTCAATTGATATACAAGTGAAGCATATAATCATTACATTTAAAAATAATTACTAATGATCACTTTCCAATAATTTCCTTTAAATGCTATGAACAAAAAAAAAACAGCAAAAAATCACTAATAATCACTTTCCAATATTGGTTCCTAGACTTTAATCTTTTAATTTGCCAAAAGTGTTATACTCAATTTATTTTAATTTAAGTTTAGTCAACTTAATTTAAAATAACATATTTTATTTTTACATTTTTTACATAAAAATAATTTCATTTGAAATTTACTATTATAAATGTGCAATAACCTATTAAAAATAAAATTTTTATGATGTTATTAAATTTTTATGAATTTATATTTTTTAAATGCTTCTTGTTCTTCAACTTCATTAAGCAGGAGCATGTGTTTCAGGTCCTCCCCCTACTTCGTGTAGGAGGAATCCGTGGGCGGTGCAATCTGTCTCCTGATCCATTTCACTGACTCAAATAACATTGACTGTGTAGTTCTCGTCACACCCATGTGCAAAATACCCAGATAGTCAATTCCTCAAAAGTCATAAAGAACTTCATTCATTAATTTAATAAAAAAAATAGAGAAATTTCACTAGCTTAATAAAAAAAAGTTAATAACCAGATATAAAAAAATATTTTGTATTTTTATGGTTGAAATTATTTTTCTAAACATTTTTTACTTTAACTTTTATCTCTTTTTTTAATTTAATTTTTACTTCCAAACGTTTAGGTTTGGCAGAGATTCAGAAAACGAAAAAAAGTTTATATATTATTTTCATATTATTATGCACTCTTTGCATGTAAATCAAGAAAGATGGACAAAGTTAATATTGAAATGATAATTTAAAGAGCAATATAGTAAAATAATTTACTAAATATATAAATATTACTAAAATTTGAGATAACCTAAAATATAATATGTTGCAGAAAATTTGAGACAAAGGAAGTATATATTTAAACTTATTAGTTTAAATATTTGAACAATTGAATTTATACATATGATATGGTATATCTATAACAGTTCCTATAATATTATTTGTAGATATATAACACACGATTTATACATATTTCTCAAAATTTTGTATACTAGATTTATTCACATCTATTATTTGACTTATATATAGCTCTGATTTTGGCGGAAAGAGTGTTTTGACTCATTCATAAATATCTTGACCTGTGTTTTTGTCATCTCATAGGATGAAATTGAAATGTAAACATATAGTCTCTCAAAAGGGTACGATGTAGTTTGATAGACTCACTGCAGTTGCCGCTTACCAACTCTCAGGTGAGAAGAAACACAACTGCCAGCTATTCTATAGAGGGTGGTTCTTGATGGCTTTCACATGTACATATGACCAGCTCTCAGGTGAGAAGCATAACAACTAGGACCCATTCCATAAATTCTTCGCCACCCCTAGTGGAATCTAAAAGAATGACCAGGTGAGCTTTTTCATCTGAGCACATAAAACTGGACATAGGCTTATATTCTAAGCATAGGCATGAATAAAGAAGAGCAGGCCTTGCTTTTCGGACTAAGAGTTCGAGACTGAAAAAGTGGTGAGCAAAGAAACTCCATGACGGTGGCCTGGCCTGAATGGCAGCTGAGATGAACTCAACACATTATGTACGTATTTACATCCTTCGTAGGGTCAAGTGCTAGGGTAAATTTTTCTACTTCGCATGAAGGATAAAAATTGAGTTGGTAGTTCTGCTAGAAGCTCTTGAACAACAGATATTCCTCCACCTGTAAATAGACGTCAACATTCGGCATTGCAAAACGATTCATTTATAGGTTATTTCCATGACGCTGTAAAGATGGCTTACTTGGTACATCTCTCAGTGGAATGAATTGGACAATATCACGTGAAGCAACACGCCCGGTTGAACTTTCAAGTCTTTCTCCTTTGTCAGCATCTAGAATCTGTGGAATGAGAATCAACCACAAGTAAAAAAAAAAAAAAAAACAGAGTCACGGAAGCTGAAAGAGGAGCTGTTTTAGTTGAGATCAAACGCTCATCTTTTCGATGAACAACAAAACAAAAAGAAAAAGGGTACCTCCATTTCTTTAAAGTCTGCTCCTCCAACTCCAACAATAAGGATTGACAAGGGGAGGTCAGATGCTTTTACTAGGGCATCTTTAGTTTCTTGAGTATCTGTCAACACACCATCCTACAGCAACTTCAATAAATATCAGAGGCAGTATAACCTGGTACAAGTTCTCCTCTTCACTGGAGACCAATTATTGCTCGCACTATAAAAGGTAACTCAACATGATCAGGAAGAAAACATGACCACTTTTTACAGTTTAGAGGGTTTAAAATCTGTTTTCACAAAATCATTTCTAATGTCATCGTCTTAACTTACAGTAGTCATGTTCCATGATATGCATGTTGATCTTATATAATCAATCTTGTAATGAAACATGACTATAGCAGCTGTCTCAACTCATTACCGTCTCATGATATTTTTCCATGGAGGTGGAAAAAACCAATGATGATGATTGTTCTGAAATTTTATCTCATTAACCCCTCGTAGAGGTTGCAACAGAAAGGGCGTCCAACATAAAACTTGGCAACAACTTTGCATGCATTTGTCGTGTTAAATAACTATAAACAGTTAATTAACACTATGACTTTCTTGCCAACGACCCCAAAAAAGTGGGGGTTAAGCTGCAGTATGATGATGATGATGAGGAATATCTTTACTTACAGTGATAATCAACAGAACGTAGTATTTTTTAGCACAAGCAGCAAAAGAATCACTGGCAATAAGTGCAGCTTTGGTAATCACAGGTCCAAAGAGTGTGGGCCCAGCAAGAGAAACATTATGAAGGGCACTAATGTATGCCATCATGATGCCTTGGACCCCTTCCACCTAAAACATTTGAAGTGACGATGTCACACAGGACACATCGAGTATCAGATGGCAAGGTACAGAAACCGGGGTTTTATTCAAATTACACATATACCTCATAGTTATCACTGTCCCTGCTTCCATTCAGGTTGAAACAATGAGATACTGAGCCGTCAATGGGTCGTGCCCCAAAACCCCAGGCAGGAAAACGTTTGTCAGTATCATAAAACTGAAGTACCTCCCCAATCTCAAGAATTGCCTGGACACATGCATAATGTTCCCATCAATCCAACACATTAGCTTCCCAAAAGTTCAGTTAAAGGACCAGTTCTCACTCTCTGATAGGCATTAGGCTGTCCTGAGGGATCAATATGATGTAATGAATCAGGGAGGCGTGGATTTCCATTTGAAGCTGAAAGAAGAGGATGGAATCAACAATAGCGGAAGATACAACATTTACCAAAACAGTTCATATCAGCCTTGTGAACATGAAAAAAATTGAAGGAAAAGTGAGGGAAAGATGACGGGCACATGATTTTTCATGATGAAAATAAAATGAAATGGTAAAGTATAAAGAAAAATGATCAGACAATACATAAGAGGATAAATAATTGAATATGTTATATACTTGGACTGCATACAGTTGAGCATGCGCATATGTATGTGCCCATGGGTGAACTCTCCAGAAAATGTCCACATAGATGATTAAAAGAACATGGACCCTTTTTTAGACTTATGATTGTTAAGAAAATGATGAGCACACAAGACAAGTACAGATGGTAGTAAAGATAGCCACGACTTACTGGCATGCCTGCATTCATACAGTACTAGGAAAAGGTTGACTCCAAAGAAACAATATCCTGACTACATAATATAACCAAATGCAAAGGACAGGTACCAGTAAAATCAACAGCCACCATAAAGCACAACTCAAAACCGCTGTTCAGGTAATCAAGGAAAGTATACTGGGCAGTCTCAGAGAATTTATCCACGTAAAGCTTGCTCTTCAATACCTGCACCAATTTTGGCAGACTATAAACACGTGGAAGCTTTTGGGGCACCTAGTTCAGCTGAGAACACTTGAGTTGGGAGCCAAAGACTTAAAGTATTCAGTTCAATCATTCAAACCTTGTTCTGGTAGTTTTGCCCAACCTGAGCAGGTAAGAATAAGTTCTCGCCCTCCCTACTTAGATGAAGCTTCTCCATATCAGCTAATGATTTCTGAACTTTCCTGTTCAACCAGAAGAAGAGGAGCTAATAAGATTATGTTGGCTTTGAGATCAAGACGATGATAATGATGATGACAAAAACAACAACAAAGGAAAAAAGAAACGCAGACTAAATATTGGGATTACCCAATCAAATCATGCCTGCCATTGCTATTGAAGTTAAAGCATTCGATCAATAATGGACTGTCCTGCAAGTTTATTCAGGTAAATGAAATGAGTAAAAGTAGCCATAAATATTTTAGGAGTGCTTTCTGCCGAAAATGAAATGCAAAGACTTATATCTTGCTCGTAACTCGTTGGCCATTTAAAAACACAGGCTTCCATATCGGATTGAGATTGTTCTTTATGACTTCAGTTTTACACACAGGTATGTTGGCCCCAGTCTCAATCATTTTTGATATCACCAAAAAAGGATCCTGCAAAATGAGTTCCAAGAGGCACTGAGGCATGAGCATTGCTCATTTACTTGAAGGTAGGAAAACAACTTGAATGATTCATACACTCTTTGAGAAGAGATCCTTTGATTTCAAATCTGAACATCTTATTACAATCTCCGTCATTGTCTTAGAACTAGTGGACTCTTCACCACGGACAATAAGTGCTCCAAGGTCTCGGGAATGAGCTAATGGGATACTATCTTTTCCATGTACAAGACCCAAGGTCAATGACCTGGCTGATTTTGTAACGATCTGTAAAGATATTGAGAATGGAGGAAAATAAGACGTTAGAAACTTCTACTTTTAGCAAAATTAGCCACAGCATTTTGGTGAAGCCTTCCAAGGCCAATATCACTTAGAAACTTCTACTTTTAGCAAAATTAGCCACAGCAGCTTGGTGAAGCCTTCCAGGCCCAATATCACTAAATCTAACTGGCCGCTGTCTTAAATTATGTGTCAAAAGTATTTCAGAGATTTTCATCACAGTAATGCAATCAACGCAGACCCAAAAAAACAAACAGCAAAATATCAAGATAGACCAGTGCAATACCTCTGATAATTTACAAGTAGCCTCACCAAGGAATTGCTGCTCCTCCAGCTTAAGCATCTAGACAAGTGAATGCTCAATAGCTGAATCATATGCTCGCATGAGATAGAAGAGCAACACAACAGAAAAAAAATACTATATTTCTACTATTCCTCAACCCATCACTCATATCTTACATCCAGAACAAACAAAAGAGAGTACTGAAAGCACAATTTTCGGTATACCTTCACATCCATATTATGAAATTGGGTGTCCACATCATAAACACGGAACCTGTAATGATGTTATTGATGCTCCACCTTTTGGCCAGAGATAAAGATCATCTTAAACAGAAGCTAAAGACAGGAAGCAGTAGAACTTACAGTAAAGTTTGAACAAACTCAAATTGGTAAGTAATTGAACAT
Source organism: Aquilaria agallochum (assembly GCA_000696445.1). NCBI lineage: Eukaryota > Viridiplantae > Streptophyta > Magnoliopsida > Malvales > Thymelaeaceae > Aquilaria > Aquilaria agallochum. The sequence goes on along the minus strand of KK899829.1, from coordinate 95,651 downwards.
TTTGTGATCCAAGAGGGATTTAATGAATTAAGAACTACTTCAGTGCGACACAGTTCTGCCAGCGTTCCATCTCTTCCTCTGTTATAAACCACCAGCATTGGATCACTCTAAAGCAAATAGGACATATAAACATCAGACTAGGTTTCTGGAAAAAATCAAAATATCACTGTGACAAAAGAACGTGACCCCACATCATCTAATAGAAAAGAGATTTCTCAATCCAACAAAAGTGACACAGAAACTCAACATTCATAGAACCTCAAATAACCAAAATAAAGTTTGGAAAGACTACGTTCAATTATTCATAAGGAGGGAGACCTTGAACAAGATGTCAATCACCAAATCAAAGCAGGCTGGACAAAATGGGTAAGTGCCACTGGAGTTATACATGATAAAAATGTGCCTATCAAGCTGAAGGAGAAAAATATTATAGGACAGTTATCCAACCAACCATGCTTTACAGTATTGAATGTTGGGCTATGAAAAAGCAGCATGCAAACAAAATGAATGTTGGGGAGAAGAGAATGTTGCGGTGGATGAGTGAGCATACACTTAGGGATAGAATTAGAAACAAAGACAGCAGAAGCAAGGTAAATGTAGCCCCAATTGAGGATAAAATCAGGGGACGTCGCCTTAGATGGTTTGGTCACATTCAAAGGAGACCAACTCCTCCTTAGATGTGTCAGTGCATAAGAGTAATAGGACAGATGTAGGTGGCAGTACCAAAGGTGAGAGAACATCTAAACTTTTTGGGCATATTCGGTACAAAAAGACCTTACCTTGCTAGAACTATTAGAGGAGCTCACAACCAACTGAGCTGTTTGGCGATGCAGAATTCATGTAGCTGAGCCCAACTAGTTGGGATTAAGGCTTGGTTGATTGATTGATTGGTTGATTACAATGAGAAATTTGAGGGTTATTTAGAAATGAATTTGCATCAGCACCTTTTGTTTGAGTTGGGTGGTACAACAAGCACTACATATGTTTCTTTGCAGTTACTATAACATAACATAAGGTCTACCAAAAAAGCTACCATGTTGAACAAAATTGAGTATTATAGGAAATATTTTTCATGTCACCACCTCTAGACCATGCTAAATTCATCTGAATACTATAATGCAATGTTTTTTTTTTATGAAAAAAATATGCCAACGGTTGAATTTTGTGCTGTTATAATATTAGTTTCTCCAATTGTCTTCTATATATATTCCAGGGGGCATCCTTATTTAAATGATGATGCTAAAGTTTTGAGCGATGCAGTCAAACAACAGAGACAACTATGAAAGAAATATAGCAAGCAATGCAAAATTTGAAAGAATTTAAAAATATAAAAGAGCAGGAACCCTATGGTCTGATTTCTGAGTCCCAAGATATTCCCGTTCTGCTTCTAACATAGGAGGCCAAGCTTTTATATATAGCAATAACGGTGCGCAATTTCAGATAATAACCTCAAAAGGTTAAGGTAGGACCATAGGCTGTAGTCTGGGAATTTCATTGGCTGTTTTGATCAGCTAAAGGCACTACCTAACACTGCAGCAACATGCGACCTGATAGTACAAAAATTAGGAATATCCAAAGTTGTGACTTTTTTCTCAATACTCACTCCTGCCTTTTATTTTTATT
>KK899829.1:81443-94000 GCA_000696445.1 Aquilaria agallochum | reverse complement strand
AAAAAACAAGTTCATTAATCAAGCATTAGCGTGATTGCTGCATATATAAAGATGATATTCAAAAAGGCAAGTAGAATAGAACGGAGAAAGAAAAGGGAACTGTAATTGTACAACACTTATGATGCATTAAACCTTGGAAAACACGTCCCTGTCTCGGAGATTTGTAGCAGAAAAAGATAGCTGCATAGAAGTTAATTTACATATAGTTAGCAAAATAGAGCAGAGTGTGCAAAATATAAAGGAGTAACAGAAAAAAGGCCTACAAGGATTGAAGTTCAAATGTCAAAGAACTAGTGACCAAGTCATCTATTCTTGCTCAAATGCGTGATTCAAATATGCGAAAATACAGTCGAGAACACGTTGAAATATAACTCAAGCTAAAAACTCCGCAGATAAATAATACATTTCACTAGGAATACTCGAGCATCGCTCGAGCTGCTAACAATCGAAATAGCACAGTAGACGCGGCTCCTTTCTTCTGAAATCAGTAGGAGCTTCTAGAAAACGCAGCTTTTTCTCTTGAGCAAAAGAAGAGGAAAAAGAAAATAAAAAATTCTAGCAAGCTGAAGCTCGAGTTGTTCCAAAAAGGATTCACTATAGAAGAACTAAAAGCCTAAAACGAATTTCCAGTTCTGAGCGTGGCCGGTGAGGTATAACACGAAAGAATGAAGGATTAAAAATGTTTTGAAGAGAACCTCCATTTGAGAGAAGAGAGGCTGGAATCCACGAGACTTGAAAAATATTTCGGCGGCGTCGTTGTCACCGCCAGCGCCAGAGGCAGCAGAGGCGGCGGTTCCTCCGACAGCAGCCATGCCGCCGACGACGTCGGAGCAGCAGTTCCCCATTTTCTACTCCGAGGCTTCAGTCCCCAGAGCTGGAATCCTGCGCAACAAGGACTGGAGTCAACACCGCATCAACGACCACGGACGAGGAAAGCCCGGACAAGGTAAAGACCACACCGGGTTAATGGCATTCATGGCCCCTAATCTCTTATTATTGTACCATTTTAGATCCTAATCTCGATTTCTTGCATAAAAATCCCTATCCTCGTTTAAGTGTTTTGTTTTAAACATTTCGTTAACCGGAGGTGTTAAGTTAGACTGAAAAAAAGTGAAAAACTAGCTTGAACCCCTAAAACATTTCCCTTTACCTTCGAAACCTTAAACTTTTTTATCTAACAATCAAGCCATTTTTTTCTAGCCTTCCTCCTCCATCTCCCTCCCTCCTCCATCACTACCTCCCTTTGATAAAATCAATATAGAAATCAAAGTAACGGATCTAATAACTTATACATCTTCAGTTGTTTCTCCCCAATTCAAAATTTTACATGACCAAACTGATACGCATAGCTCCATCTTCCCGTGCCCTCCACCCTCGCCGGCCCCAGAAACTATAGACAAAAACCATCATAAATCCTGAGTCTAGAGAGGCCACGAGAGGTTGTGAGGTTCATTCTTGTGCATAGCTTTAGAACAACGTCACAATTGCTCATCTCTCTTTCCTTTCCAAGCAATCGCTTAATTTTAGGTTGTAAAATCTGAAATCTCTCACCGATCCTTATTTATATGGGCTTAATCTGCCGTACTTTCTTCGTATGAAGTGTAACCTTTGTTCCATGTTGCTAGATTTCGGCTTCATTAGTTTGTTGTCTCGAATTATGCGAAGGCCGAGAGTTAGCTCATTTTGATTGGGTTTCCAACATGTTACATGCTTGAATCTCCAGATTTTGAGACCAAAGCAATATGGTTTTGTGATATGCTTCTGTATTTTTGCCATTTTGAAGCTTGAAAGGAGCTTGTGGTGTCGAAGACTGAGCGAGGTTAGGTACATAGGCGCAGAAGAGAAAATGTCTAGCAGTGAATGAGGCATACGATGGGATACATAAGGGCGGAGGATAAAGGTTGAACAAGGGTGAACAACATTAGTCATGTGACAGACATAGGTCAGTCAAAGAGGTAGTTTGACCCACTTTAGCAAGTTCAAGAGCTGAGTTGTAAAGGTGAAAGAAGTTGGCTCTAAACCAAAACCCAACCCTATTTTACAGGTTAGGGTCGGGTTGAATAGATGAATTAAGGGGATTCAGGTCGACCCAAACCTGACTCGTTCTGAAGGCCTAAAATTGGGTTGGTTCGGTTATAACCCGAATCCAACCTAAAAAAAGGCCAAGTCGCCACCAACCTACCACTGACCACACCACACCATGCTTCTATATAATACACCCCATAAGTTTAGCCAGCCCAGCCCACTAAGTCTCAAATCCCCAATTATCCTAAGTCTGAAGTAAAAAGTCCTCCTAGCCAAACGAAAATCGCGCAGCAGTGAGCAGACCAGCAAGCATCGGCATTGTTGAGAAAAGGCCAGACTCCAGATGTAGGCAAAGCTCTGTGACCGCAACCGCTGCAGCACTACTCATTTTTTCTCGCGAACTTGAGCTTGATGACAGCCTCACTCCTTAGCCCGTCACACATGCCTGCCGGACTCAGTTACAACAGACCTGTGGCTGTTGTGGCTTTCATCATCTCAGTTACTCTCAGCCCTCACCTAAGTCCTGCCAGCTGCCAGCTGCCAGTGCTACTCAAGCTAAAAGAGACTCGGTTACCGTAAGTCTTTGTTGATTTTTAATTGCAAATTAGGTTTAAGGTAAATTATCTCAGAGAAGTTCTCTTTCAATTTCAGTAGCAATGTTTTGTTTGATGATTGATGAATATTAGCTTAGGTTGAATTTGATTAATTGATTGGATATTAGCTTTATTGAGAATTGAGAGTGATGGCCGAATGGCCGAACCTGTCTACCTATTTGTTTGATTAATTGCTTGAGTGTTGAGTCTGCCTACTTGTTTGTTTAATTGATTAAGTTAAATGCACTAGATGCTAATTATTGGAAATCTAGAATGTCAATCAAATTATATTGGTTTTATTTTCAGATGGTGTGGCAACGTGGTTTTTTTGGGAGTCGCCACCAATCGGTTTCACTTAGATCGATTGGACACCTTAAAAATGGTCTATGAGAGTTCGAGAGTTCGGGAGTATGGTTACGTTAAAATAACTTTATTCTAATGCCCAAAATTAGTACCTTAGTTGATTTTAATTTTGTTTTTCTTGCTTTTAAATAATTTTAGTTAATTTTCAAACTAGAGATTTTAACTGAATCATCCAGAAATTGACTTTTAAATTGATATAGACTTCTAAATCTTGGTACTTGATTTTTATAATTTTTTATAATAAATTTGATATTTTTGAACCATAGATTCTATCGAATCACCCGGATATGGAATTTAATGAAATTCAGTTTTTATATATTATTAAATATTTTAATTAATTATTAATTCATATCATAAATTCTGCCGAATTATTTGAATATGGATCTCTAAATTTTGATATTATATTTTAATTCATTTTTATAATAAATTTGATATTTCCAAACCATAGATTCTATCGAATCACCCGGATGTGGAATTTGATGAACTTTAATTTTTATTCAATATTTTAATTAATTATCAATCCATATCATAAATTTCACCAAATTATCCGAATTTGGATTTTTAATGGTTTTAATATTATTTTTATTTTCATTTTCCTTTTTATTTTTTTCTGAAAGTTTTTTTTAATATTTTTTTTAAAAATAAAAAGTATCCAATCCATAGATCTTATTATTTCAGCCGGATGTGGATCCTGAATTTGTTTATATTATAAGTATTTTAAGAAAAAGAAAGTATTTATTCAAAACCATTGATTTTTATTGGATCATCTGGTTATGAATTTTTTTTAAAAAAAAATTAATAAACGGGATAGGAGGCTAGACTTTGTTATTTAAAGGAAATAATAAAACAATAAGTGTCTTGACATTCCAAATAATGTTAAGAATGATGGAAAAATAAAAGACGGGGGGCTTGGTCATAATAAAAATAATAAACTAAAAAAAATAATACTAAATAAGGAAGTAAGATGGGGCTCCTGGCCAGCTATAAAAAAAAGGTAAATAAATAATAAGTAAGGTTAATCACCCACATAAAGAAAAAAAATAAAGTGCAGAATATAAATAAATAAAGTGGGATGCTTAACCATCCACGTAAAAAAAGGTGCAAAAAAGTAAAATAAATAAAGAAATAAATAAAGTGCAGAAAAGTAAATAAATAAAGAAATAAATAAATAAAGTGTAGAAAAGTAAATAAATAAATAAAGTGGGGCACTTGGCCGTCCATGTAAAAAAAATAAAGTTCAGAAAAGTAAATAAATTAAGAAAAATAAATAAATAAAGAAAGTGGTGCGCATAGTCATCCACGGAAAAAAAAATAAAGTGCATAAAGTAAATAAATAAAGAAAAGTAAATAAATAAAGAAAGTGGGAGCGCTTAGCCATCCACATAAAAAAAATAAAGTGCATAAAGTAAATAAATAAAGAAAAGTAAATAAATAAAAAAAGTAGGGCGCATAGCGATCCACGTAAAAAGATAAAATGCATAAAATAAATAAATGAAGAAAAGTAAATACATAAAGAAAGTGGGGGCGCATAGCCATCCACGTTAAAAAATAAATTGCATAAAGTAAATAAATGAAAAAAAGTAAATAAATAAAGAAAGTGGGGCGCTTAGCCATCTACGTAAAAAAATAAAGTGCATAAAGTAAATAAATAAAGAAAAGTAAATAAATAAAGAAAGTGAGGCGTTTAGTCATCAACGTAAAAAAAATAAAGTATATAAAGTAAATAAATAAAGAAAAGTAAATAAATAAAGAAAGTGGGGCGCATAGCCATCAACGTAAAAAAATAAAGTGCGTAAAGTAAATAAAATGACAATAAATAAATAAAATAAATAAATAAAATAAATAAATAAGGTGGGGCGTTTGACCATCTTTATAAAAGTAGGAGGTATAACCTTCAATAAAAAAAATAATAAGAAAGAAGAAAAAAAAATTGTTGTTAATAATTAGTTCTGCAAAGAGAAAGAAGTTAGTGACTTATGTGGATGAATATGAGAAGTAGAAGGGTTAAAAAGGGGGTTATACCCAAAAGGAAAGAAATTCGAATCCGGCGGGTCGGGTCCCTTTTTTTTGCCGAAGCGGTTTCGCTCCAATTCTTCAATTCCGGCGGCGATGGGAGTCTAAACGCGGCGGCTAGAGCGGTTCCAGGGAGGAGGAGGATGGTGGCCGGTGCAGGAAGACGGCGTGGCGGTGAGGGCGATGGCGGAGGAGGTCGCGACGGGGAAGGAGAAAGAAGACGGCTGGCTGGCGGCACGGCGTGGGAGGCGACGCGACGNATATATATATATATAATATAAATTTATTATTTTTCAACTAACCTTACAAAAAAAATGCCCCATAAACTAATTAATTAATTTTTTTAAAATTTTTAATTAATTAATTAAATTTTTAAAATTTTTTTATTTTAATAGCCGGACGAAATTGAGTGTCAACAGATGGCAAGTAATGATGGGGAAGATATTAATGTTGGTGACGGAACAAGCATGGCCCAAACGACAACTTTTACTACTGCTGAAACTGTTGGCACTTAGAATTAACTAATAAAAATGTTGGTACTTGGCAAATGTAATGTGTATGTGTTGGATTGTTGACTAGTATGTGTTATGAAGTTGTATTTAGTTACAAAATGTGCATTTTTTGGATCCTGATATGTGTTTGTATTTTTTTTTTTGCATTTTCTCAAGGTTCAGATCTGACCCAACCTGACCCAATCCCTTTTTTTCAGGTTTGGATCAGTTCAGGTTAAGAAGGTAAATCGAGTCAATTCGGGTTTTGAATTTCAAATGGACATCTTAGTTGTGATTTTCGGGACCTAACTCTAACGCTAAAATTACACCCCTACTGAGTTAACCCTAGTTCAAGTTCAAGGAGATAAGTGTCCTAGTGAATCAAGTTTAGAGGCTGAAAGGGTATTTCGGCCTAATTAGAAATGAGCGCCTTTAATATTTTATCCTTTTGGTTGTTGAAATTGAAATTCGAATCGACGTTGCTTTCAACTGCTGACAAAATAATTTCAGAATTGCATCCGAGTCATACCTTCATTTTCTAAAAGCTACAGCCAACTGACCAGAATTTACAAGCACCAGTTATGGGTAGCTTGGGATTGACCAAGCCGACCCACATGCTGAGACGTAACAAACCTAATCGTCCCCTATGAGTGTTAGATACATAGATTAAGACGTTAAAGCCAATAGATCAACGAGACGAGTGCATTTGGTCAAAGTCAAGTCGCTACCACCAAACAAGAAAATTGGTGCCAACGTAGCAATGGGTGTAGACTGAAGCCACAGCCAAACTTAGAATCAAGCGATTATTTTTCAAACGGTTGAATGATTCTGATGAGTCATATGATGCCTGAACAGAGGCTAAACATTGTCAAATTGCAGAGCTGCTGATGATGCGATTGCCAAGTTGTAACAAATACTAACATGCCGGAAAGAAATTGATTAGAGCTAGTCAGGTGAACAAGTCTAAGAACAAGACCGGTGGCTGCAACTCGTAAGATGAACACGTCTGGTTATATGGGTTTTGGTATTCCGGGGACTGTTGCCAGAAACTGACTAAAAAATTCATAATTCAATCACTGTCCCAGCAGGTTAATGCAACTTGGAAACAACTATTTGCCTGTTGCAAGAATCAGAATCAGCCGCAAATAATGATGTCGTGGGCATAGATTACCATGGAGAGGGAACAGCCGACATTTACAATCTCATTTACCAAAAAAGATAAGTGTATTTGCTATCTACCAAGATAAAGTGATAGCACTATTCAAGTTGTTAAAATGGTCAGCATCCTTACTGGTCATGTACATGAGAGCATCTAGGTGGTTCACGTGTCAATTGTACCTCATTGCTGAGTTGGAAATGTCCGGCCAGAGAAATATGAAACCGGAAGGGGAAAGCAGCTATTCGCAGCAGCTGTTGGTGCATATAACTGAGCAGATGCAACAGCATAGGGTGCTCCAGGCAAGGGGTTAGCACTGTGATAGACAGTAGAATCCGCCTGCTGCTGCTGCGGTAGTAGACGAGAATACCCACCAATCTACAATTTTTTGTTCAAAGAAACAGTGTTCATGGTAGCTGCATACCTGTAATTAACAATTGAGAAAGGAGTCAATATATTTCTAAGATTTGCATTCAAATTACGAAGATATCAGTTGATTGGTATATGATTGGTACCTTGTAAAACTGGAAAGCCATGTGACAAATATGTATTCATGTCATTCTTTTTATTAAAAAAAATTCAAAAATGCCATTCTTTTGAGATGGAGGGAATAACATTTCTACTAAAAAACAGATGACAAGCTTTTGATGCTAGCAGAATTCGGAGCATAACATTCCTACTCGAAAAAATTTTCAAAAGCAATAGATGTTGCTCTATGTGCTCAAAATGCGAGGAGGAAATGAAGTGGCTTCTTTTTCTTGAATAACGAAAATGACAGAACTGCACTCTCAATTTTTACCAGTAGCTAAACATCAGCTTCAAGCTTGAACTCCTGAATTCTGACCAGGGTTAAAACGATACAAAAAAATACTACTCATACCTGTTATATGGATCAGCCACATGCTGGAAAACAAAAGGTGGCTGCTGAACTTCTGGAGGGTAATACTGACAATTGGGTGTTGGCAAAGTTTGTGATTGAATTGCTTGATCAGCCACGGGCTGGAGAAGCAAAGATGTCTGCTGAACCTCTGCATGGTAATATTGACCATTCTGTGCTGGCAAAGTTTGCGCCTTAAATGCTGGACCAGCCACATGTTGGAGAACCAAAGATGGCCGCTGACCTTCTGCAGAGTGATATTGACCATTCAGTGCTGGAAAAATTTGTGACCGAGTTGCTGGATCAGCCACAGGTTGGACAACCAAAGATGGCTGCTGAGCTTCTGCATGGTAATACTGCTGACTAGGTGTTGGCAAAGTTTGGGGTTGAATTGCTGGATAAGAATGACTGAAGTTTGAAGCAGGCAAATGGGAAGTATCATTTGGAACCAGGAACTTCGCTATATTTTGAGGCTCTGTACTTGGCTGGGTATGTGAACAGTATGATGCTGGGAAATTTGAATATGGCTGAGAAAGAGGCCTATTTGTTCGCAAGTCTGGAGACATTGCAAGAAAATCACTGCCTCTGTTCAAATGAGTTCTGTCACCTTCAAACTGCACAAGTAATCCAGACTGCTTAACATGTTGAGGCTCCGAATGCCTTCTGCTATGACCAAGGTGTCCCTCAACTAGATGAGTATTATGTGAAAAAGTTAGTCCTGAATTATGTTCCTGTGGTGTATGAAATGCAATTGGATGTGGAACTTTCTGGCCTGGAACTGATAATGGTCGAAACAAAAATAATAGACTCGTTACCTGCAACATCCATCATAGACAGCATTCAGAAAGATGCAGATTGTACTAAGAGACAGAAAACGTAAAAGTTATAGGAATTCAACTAACTTGTTGCTCATTCAGTTCTTGTTGGAATTTGCCCTCCTGGGAATTATCTTGAATGGCATATCTGAAAGAACTCTCTGGCACAGGCAAACAATCCTTATAAATTTTGAACTTCACCTGAAGATTACAAAAGTCACGAAATCATTTGGAAATAACATCATGTGGGTTGAGGGTCAAATAGAATTATCAATGTTTGGTTTTGTTTTCAGATCCATAGACAAATATGAAATGCCTTATGTAACATTAACCAGCAAAAACATTCAGAAACACAATAAAAAAATAGTACAACATACATGACAATGAATGCCAAAAGCAGAAATTCACTTCAATTGTAGCCACAGAATAATAACTAAGTCCATCTGAACTCCATATCATAGAAATATGTCACCAGTCTTTCATTCTCATGATAAGACTTGTTGAATCATAGGATTGCATCTTACTTTCTGAAGTGCGACATCGAGATGCAGTCAGCAGGTTCAAGAAGCAGAAAAAAAGCATAAACCTTTCCATGTATTCACCATCAATTTTATGCAGGTCGATGCTACAAATATTATCTAAAAGCAGCAGTTACTTGCCTGTGCAGGAAAACTTCCACCAAAAGCAGCTGGTTCTAGGTTCAGCTTTCCACAAGAGGTTGCCTCATATATGCCATAGAGAAGCTTCACTTCAAAGTCGAACAAAAACAGTTTCATGCCAGGCTGAATTTTCTCAACAACTGCACCCTGGTATTGAGGCATCCCAAATACACGGTACATGTAGCATTTTGGTTTTGTTTTTCCATTACACATGAATATAAAACCAGCAAGTTTTTTCAAGTTTTTGCCATTCATCACTTCTTTCTGCATTGCTGAACCACATAAATGAGAAGCAGGGGCCTCAAGGAAAGAAAAATAACAGTCAAAGTAAACTGCAGTGGCTGTTTGAGTCTCCTCTAACAGATTGCACTACTGTCATTCTCGCTTGCTTAAGGGTGACAGAATTGCAAAACCAGGTGTCACTTGGTGATTTTAACCAATGTAGCACCTAGGATATTCCCTAGTAAAGGTGGGACGGATGTTAAAATCATGAAAATGGAACACGTATCAAGTATGAATAAAGTTGCAGTAAGTGTCGGAATTCAAGGACCCCCGTAGCAGAAGCCATGGTAATTTGACTTGCAAACCTCTCAGAGTACTGAATGCTCCAGCAATATGACAACCTGGGATTGGTTAACTAACCCGAATATCATTTCATCTCAAAATTATCAAATTATTAACTGGCTTCAAGAGAGGTGATAAAGAATGCAATTTTTGTGCGTCTGCATGCAAATGGGCGATATCACTAAAATGGGAAATGCATACCAATTTAACTAAAATCATTCTCATCTCACATGTTCTCCTCTCCAAGACAATACTTGGCATTTCCTTGCAAAGCAGAAAAATGCCTCCTTTCTATCTTTTCCGTAAAAAGCAAAAGCAGCAGCAGCACCTGCAATAATAATAATAATAATAATAATATTGCTACTATATAAGGAGCAAGAGCACAAAGTAGTGATCAAGAACATATCAGGGATCTGCTGCCATTTACAGCCCGACTTTAGGTATCACCAAAAGGGAAAAAAAAAAAATAGTTAGTGCGAAAATTCTCGTTTCTTCAAACAGTAGAGAAGAAGAGATTAAAACCCTAGAGTCAAGGACCAAGATAATAACATTGACTGCAATTAGATAAACAAAAACATAAATTCGGCGAAGGCCAGGAGAACCAGAACGCAGGCTAAGAGAGAAGATACCCAGAAAGATTTTGCGGTTGCCGCCCGTTCCATAAAACTGAAACCCCAGGCAGTGGGAACAGTGTGCCCATTGGGGGTTTATGAAACGATGATATCAAGACTCAAAACTACCTTTCTTATTGTAACATTTCATTTATGTTAACAAAAAAAGCTTCATAAAGTTACAAGTATCTCATTTTATCTTTAAGTTAATTGACTCTAAAAATAACTTATTTTTATTTTTATATCTTTTTATCTAAAATTAATTTTAATTAAAATTTAATATTATGTAGTTGTAATAATTCATTGAAAATATAATTTTATAATCTTACTAAATTTTTTATAAATTTTTCTAATTTAAAGCATTAAAAAATTCATAAAAATTTAACAATACCATAAAAATTTTCTTTCAAATAGATTATTATATCTATATAATATTAACTTTTAAATGAAATTAGTTTCAAGGAAAAAAGATATAAAAGTAAAAATAAATTAATTAACTTAAGTTAAAATGAATTGGCAATTAGTCATGAATCAACAACATAAAACTCTAATAAATAATAGAATATGAAACTAACAATTAAAAAGACTATAAACCAGAATAAATTTAAAATAGATAATGACAAAATAGTCGAATTGAACAATAAACATTCCAATCAAATAAAAGTCGGATGAACCCCCTAATAATAGATCAATAAATATAAATTATAATATAATATAAAGATAAAAAAATTCTAACATCATTAATTGATCAATTACACAAAAACATCTCATCATCGATGTTTGCCGTTTATCAAAGGAAAGGGTGGTCTAGGGTTTGTAATTTAGCTAATTTTAATCTGGTCACGTTAGCTAAGCAAGTGTGGACACTGCCATTAATGTGCTTAGAGCGGAGTATTATACGAACTGCTCGTTTTTTGGAGACCAAGAAGGGGGGAAACGCGTTGTACACATGACAAAGTATTTATGCAAGCTGTAAGTTTCTGGAGAAAGGAGGGAGATAGAGAGGATGGGGGATGGTGCTTTTGTTAAGGTGCGTGATGCATGGATCCCTAGGCCTAGCTGCTTTAGGCTGCGGTTCCTTCGTGCGTGCCCGAGGAAGCAACTGTTAATTAAATCTTCAACTCTGATAGAGGAGGTTGGGACCGCACACTGGTAGCACAGGTTTTCCAACTCGGGTGAAGTGGAGAAGGTTCTGAAGATACTAGTGGTTCAGGGCGCGGGAACGGACATGTTAACATAGCACTTCAGCAGCAATGGGGTGTACTCTGTTAACAGTGGCCATGAGGCGTTGTGTCAAGCTACCTCTCAAAGCTCTCATGTTTCGTCCTCAACAGAGGCATGTTGGGATACAAATGTGGAAAGCTTCTTTTTTTCAATAAGGTAAAAGTTTTGGCTTGGCGTTTATGCCAGAACTTGATCCTTACCCGGGATAGCCTTATATGTTAGGAGTATGTTCGATGTCTGCTTTGTATGGGAGTGGCGGAGTCAAACTTGTACACAGTGAAGCATCGTGCAGTGGCAAGGGGAGTTTGGAATGAATTAAGCTTAACCTATGTCAGCTTGGTCCAGGCCTCTTCGGTAGCGGGGCGGTTTGTGCATCTCAAGGGTTTGCAACAGGCACCTCCGTGGACCTTGTGGAACCATTGGAACCGAGTTGTGCATGGGGAGCTGGGGAGTACGGTGAGGGATTTGGCTTGGCGAGTCTAGGTTCACTTGAGTGACTTAACCTCAGTCCAGGATAATTTGGTGGGATCATCGAGATTGAAAGGTTGAAGAAGCCGAGTGTAGGATTGTTTCAAGTCAATTCAGATGCGGCTAGCTATCCATAAGACAAGGCCTGCTGATGCTTTCTTTGCTGAGAGTTTTGTGATTCGAGAGGCTTTGCAACCCTGCAAGGAACCAGGTATCAACAATATTATTATTGAACCGGATTCTAGTATGGTGGCTGAGGCATTGTGAGGTTCTTTACCAGTAAGATCTGAGGCTCCCAGTTGTATTTAGGATGCTAAATCTTTCTTACTCAGAGGGGCCTTGATGTCTCTAACTTCAAGCTTTAACAGGATAGTTTTCCACCTGATATTCGTTCATTTGCGTTTAGAGACGTTGATCTTGCATCTGATTGTGTTTAATACAAGTTGATTATATCACAAAAAAAAAAAAAGGACGTCAAAAACCACGGTGGTTGTAACTAAAATTGCATCAAGGTCTCCACAAACCGAACAGATTTGCAGGCCCGATGATTTTTGTTCATGTTTTTGTTACCCACTCCCCTTTTTGTTCGCCTCTTTTATGTACCGAACATAATTCATTATTAATAAAAATTTTGACCATCACATACAACGTTCATTCATCTTCCGACAGAAAAGAAATGAACGAAACAATAATCAAAC
>KK899829.1:42779-81432 GCA_000696445.1 Aquilaria agallochum | reverse complement strand
GAAGTTGGCATGAAGATGAGGAAATATAGGAGGACGTCCAACAAGTTCAAAGCATCACCTGTTCTGAAATTACTGCAGCTACGAATCTGAACGCATCTAACATGTCCTCCAAAGCTCCTTTCACTAACACTTGCCACACATCTCCTATCTTATTGCTCAAGGGATCAAGCGAATATGCAATGCCATCGTGTTCTCCAGGAGCACCAACTAGATTCAACATTCATCATCTCTATACTTCTCATTCTACGGCAGTTGCTACAAACGTTAGAAGACCAAGCTGTGCTTAGTGCTTTGCTCCCGGAACCAGCCATAGTTTGCTACTTTCCCTGTTCCAATCAAAGGCTGCCTTAACATAACCAATATATTGTGATCTATCAGCTTGTCCTGATTGCAGCATAACGGAACTGTTGGTTGTCAAGGTTGAGCCAACTGATCCAACCAATTTAGCACTGCATGGAGAATCTTTCCAACACATAAGCAAAGCAATGTGTTATGTTTTCAAGATAAACAGAAATTTTGAGTATTGATCAGAACACTCCAGGAAAACCGTGATTCATTCAGCTCATATAATTTCACTTCTCCAATTACATAGCCTGCAACATCAGAATTTACTTTTTCCTCTTGAATTTATAGCACTTGAATAAAGAGAAAACTTACAAGTCATTTGACATCAGAAAGGGATCTAAAACATTCCTGACTGAACAGGCCATAACGTTGCCTCATGATCATTATAACTGCACCTTTATCTGATATTTCACTGGCCACTTCACAAAGAGAATCTCACACTCAACCAGCACAATCACATCAATCCCTTTTCCAAGTATTTCCTGTCATAACTTAACCTGCCCAAACTTACTAAAGAGGGGTGATACTGTAGATCTAGGAACTGAATGTCCGCAAAACACCAAAGATAACCCACCCAGAGACTAGTAGAAGACTCCTCAATACCAAACTGGATAAATATTCAGAAGAACAACTTTTGTATCAGAAGCTCTTATTGCCTGGTCAATGCATAGCAGGCACCAACAGAAAAGATTCAGAAGAATTATACTATTAAGCCACAAGATCAACTTCATCACGTTCAGGAGAAATGACATCCAATCTCATCATGCTCCTATATTGATCTGGAACAGGTGCACCAGCCTGAACACACAGCTCCACCACAGCTGGAGCCTTGCCATAATATCTCTTCAAATCATTCTGCAGAGCAGGGCCATTCGGATCTTGAACATGCCAAACATAATTGGGACCAACAAGATCATCAATTGTTGCTTCTTGCCATGCATGCATGCCATTCCGTGACTGATGTTTTGAAGCTTTGCACATCCGGACTTTATGTCCCTTTGGACCGACCTGCACCTCAGGACAATATCCACAGGTCCACACACTATACTTCTCCATTATCTTCTTTGCTCCTGATATCATTTTGAACCAAGAATCCAAGGTCCTGACACCAATCTCCCTTCCTTTTTCCCAATCATTCGTCTGATCCAAATCCTCATATTTCATCTGCGGGACCAAATTTTTCATCTGCTTAACAATTGTAGAGCCATTATCAACTTTCTCCACAGGTGAATCATGTTCTACATCACTCTGTGACTCCATAGATTCGAAATCCACAATTCTTCCCTCGATAGAGTACACAGGCTTTGTTCTTCTCTTTGTAGGGTATCTTTCAAGGTCTACACCAGCTTGTATACAGAGCTCCACGATTGCAAGAATGCGCCTGACTATGTGCATCTCATCATGGGTAACCCTTGGCTGTCCAACACGATCATCAAGATGGAAACACTTAGGGAAGAAGATGACATCACGCACTCCCCCCTTCCTCCAAACATGAGTGGCACTCCGAAACCCACTCTTTGGACCTGTGCAGGTTCGGATTCCATGACCCACATGACCAATATGAACTTCAGTGCAGAAACTGGGAAAAAAAGCCAGTAAGAGGAATCCAACGTTACTGTCCAAAATGGATAAGCAGAATTAACGACAAGGCGGCATTTTGCATTTACTTCAAAAGGCCTCAAACAAAACATTAGCTTTGGTCCCAAATCTAATAAAATTTTCCTTCCCCAATCAGAAGTCGAAGGGGACGACCCATTTTGCTAATTCAAGCTTCATAGACATAAAAGAGAGAGGAAAAGAACAAAGAGCGATAGAGAATAGTTGTTGGGGTCACCTGCAGCGTTGAACAGGAATGAGCCGGACGAGTTTCGAAAGACCGGAGAGAAGCGACTCGTGGGCGTCGTAGACTTGGTGAGCAACGCTGACGAGTTCAGGGACCAACAACCCGTTGGAAGGCGGATCTTCGAGTAATCTACAAGGGTGCATTTTCCTCAATTCCTTCTCTTTCTTCGCTCTCCTAATCAGTTCTTTCATCGGCGTCTGATATGATTTCCTCTCCAACTTGCCCCTGGCGGGCTTGGGCACGTCGACGTACAAAGGATCATTCGCCTCAGTGAGAGGGCTTAGATTATCGAAATTCCAAGCTGAGAAGCGGAAGCTTTGATCAAACCGTTCATGGAGCCTCGTCAGGCGACAGATTTCTGATACTAGTTTTCGTCTCAGCATTTAGCGCAGAGTGGCCGCTGGGAGAACTGAAACGAAACGAAATTCGAATTCCCAAAACTCAAATCATTTGTGAAAGGGTAAAACCTCAAATCACTCACTAAAGTCCTATGTTTCTGGCAAGTAACCCGTAGCACTAAATTTATGGCTGTATTCGACACTAATGTCAATAATTTTGACCAAATTATATATACTAAATTAATAGGCTTGAAAGCGACGTAAGTGACAGTGCCATCCTCTCCCACAGTAATTTTATTTTTCTTTTTGCTGAATTTTGTCTTTTACTCCTTTTGTTTTTTTTTTTGTGGGCTGAAAGCCCCCATTCCTTTTTTTTTTTTTTAACATTTGGGTTAGTTTTTTTTTTTTTTTGGTAAAAATAACAAATAAACCACTAATATTTTTGTGTTAGCAAGTTCACCCATTAATATTTTTTTTACCAAATAAACTGTTGCATTTTCTGAGTCAGCTCAAATCAGTCACTCTTATAACTTTTTTCGTTAAGTTTGACGAAATTTTAGCATCTAACATTTGAACCATCTTCTTGAAGTCGATATCAATTTTTGGACTCCATTTATGAGTAATAATTGAAATTCTCCAGAACTTGCTAATAGTGGTCATAATGTTCCTCCCTTACTCTGTCTCATACTGTACCATAATCTTACGTTAAACACTAATATGAGCGAAACATTATTTGGAAGTGACAATGTAGGGCCGAAGGCATCTCATCTTGGGCAACGGAGATGGTAACGAATAGACTGCATCCAAAAAAAGTAATTATAGAAGGTGGTTATGAAATTTTATAAATGGTGAAGGTAGCTTATTTGAATTGTTTTAAACTAAGCAGAGCTATTTTGTTGATTTTAAAAAGTTATGATGGAGTTTTGTAATATTTCAAGAGTTGAGTGGGTAAATTGGTTTATTTGAATAATATTAGTGGTTAATTTTGTTATTTTGAATAACACTAATGGTTTATTCGGCAAAAAAAAATATTAGTGGCCGATTCAAGCTGAGTTCAAAATGTTAGTGATATATTTGTTATTTTTGTTTTGTTTGGTTTTTTTTTTTTTTTTTTAGATTTGGATTGTTTTTCTCCCCAACTTGCTCCTACAGTTGGGAGTTTTTTTTGTTTTGCTGAAGCCCATTTTCTTTTTGTTTTTTAACATTTGGGCTGGCTTTTCTGTTTTCTTTTTATGGGTTGAAGCCTTTTTCTACATTTGGATTGTTTTTTTCCCTTTATTATTATTATTTTTTTGCACTTGGGTTTTTGCCTAAAATTATTTTTTTCCTATTTACCAAATTTATTACCAACATCATCCAATTATTTAAATTTTTAGCTCTTTTCAATTGATCATATCTCATTTTTGAATTCATAATTTTTTAGTATTTTCTTCCTTAAAAATAAAATGGACATGAAAAGTTGTATATTCACCAATCATCCCGCCAGTAGCACATCTCCTAAAGTATTTTTTTTTTGTTACGCTTGTTGGGATTNTTTTTAACATTTGGGCTGGCTTTTCTATTTTCTTTTTTTGGGTTGAAGCCTTTTTCTACATTTGGATTGTTTTTTTCCCTTTATTATTATTATTTTTTTGTACTTGGGTTTTTGCCTAAAATTTTTTTTTTCCTATTTACCAAATTTATTACCAACATCATCCAATTATTTAAATTTTTAGCTCTTTTCAATTGATCATATCTCATTTTTGAATTCATAATTTTTTAGTATTTTCTTCCTTAAAAATAAAATGGACATGAAAAGTTGTATATTCACCAATCATCCCGCCAGTAGCACATCTCCTAAAGTATTTTTTTTTTGTTACGCTTGTTGGGATTTTTTTTGTTGGGCCAAAATATGTCCAAATTTAAAAAAAAAAAAAAAGGTAATACCACATAATAGACATCCTATTTATGTATAATAATATCTTTTGGTTCTCAAATTTTAAAATCAGGTATTTTTATTAATCTACTCTAAGTCTAATAAATATAAAAGATATTCTAAACTTTCAATTTTATTTTTTCAGACCCCAAACTACAAATTAGTTACTAGTAACATTGAAATGTTTTAAGTTTTCCAAAATCTTTAAATTGATTGTAACTTAATTTTGAATTCATAATTTTTTAATATTTTTTTCACTATAGAGTATGGATGTATTTGGTATGCAAAATTTATATTTTTGTTAATCAACCCGCAACAAAATACATACTTTATGCAACCTTCACTCATATATCCATACATATTACATGTATATTAAAATCAATCATTCCGTATACTTTTACCATCGATCATATTCCTTTGAAATTGATCAACTCATAAGTCTAAAAATTAAATTAATTATAAAATATTTTCCTTTATTATAGGAAAATAATGCATACCCCACGACAAGGCATAGGCTTGCCTCTAGTTACCCACTAATTTTGCCTCAAGAGCAACTCCTGCCGCCAGCCAGGAACTCCATATACTGACCGGACCACTGTGGTTTAATACCAGTAAAACTTGTGACGGAATTCAAGTCTACAATTTGTTTTAACAGCCCTCGTAAGAACCATGTGCAAAGATTTTGTTTGGATTACTTGCCTAAAACACAATGATATTTAGTCAAGAACATGAGGAAAATACGAAACCTGGGCACACAAATTCCAAAACTGTAATTTAGTAGAACTAAAAGACGAGCATTCACAAAAGGATGAGCGGTGGAACAAATGAAAGCTACTGCTGTAGCAATCACAGCACCGCAAAAGAAGACACAGCAGGACGGACAAGCCTGCAAGAAACCTCGTGGCAAAATCCTCCATAATACATAGATACTGGGATACAAAAATGAAAAAAATTACAGGGCTCTTGATTCATGAAGGAGCCCAGGAACATCTGTACAACATCAACGTCTTGTTCACGAGTCCCAAAAGTCCAAAACTTCAGACTTCTATTCTGCGGTTCTTTATACGCAAAATGACCCTGACAAGAAAAGAAAATATTATCTACAACAAAAAATTTAGTCAAATCAACCCATTTAGTTGGGGTTTGCCATCTCTAACTCCCAAAACTGCTCCTCTATCGAAAACAAGTTATCAGCTAAAACATAATGATATAGCTTCTTAGACTAGAGTCGTGTTTTCGAGTTAGTAGTTGGTAGAGCACAATAATTAATTAGTATCGTTGGCAGTACCCAATGAAGACTCGGTCCCAGCAAAGCATTCTAGCCCATTTGCTGAAGTTGAAAATCCAGTTTGGTGGTTCACTTCATCAAGATTTGTTTGGGATCTCCCTGGTCGAGTTCGAATGTTGGTGCTCATTGGAAATGGCTCCTAGAGAAGAAAAGACGGTATGTTATTTTGGAGTTGAGTACCCAGAGAAATAAAAAAGATAACACTACAAATCCACAATTAAACAATGGAAAATTCTAAACTACAAACAGAAATGTTCTGACGTTAAGATTATATGTATATATACTTAGCAAAAGATGTTATATTTCATTTGGGAAGAAAAAATTGTTAATAGCATAAACAATACAATTAAAAATTACCTGATCACCAGCATTAGGGCCATCAGTGTGAAAGAGAATAGGGCGACAGCGTTGATCTTCATTCATCAAACTTGAATTCTGGAAATGTGCAATAAGTGCAGCTTTTCCCTGAATCCTAGCATATGAAAGAGATGCCACCTTTTCGCTGTTGAACTTTTCCCATCTTTTGCCATTGAATGCCTGCAAAGATGTATGCTGGCATCATATTTTCTTTGTCCATAGTTATCAGCCAGCACCCAAAGAAAACACACATGTACAGATACATGCATGATTGTAAGCAAGTATATAAGATAATAACTGTTTTGGATCATGCATCAAACCTTATAGAAGGGAATAATCTGTTGCGGATCAATCATGTTGATGAAAGCATATCCCACATTGCATTTGTTCTGTTGATCATATTTGCAAATCTTAGTGACACATACAATGTAAACAACGCTGTATCTGAGAATCTTTCCCTCAGCAACCCCCTGCCTATGAACAAAAAGGATGGAAAGAAATTTTACTTTCAACCAATTTATTTCACTTACCTTAAAGTCAATGGGCAAATATATAAAATCATAAGTTCCTCGACAGTGCTCGTCAATGGCTGCCAGAAGCATCTTTGAGGTATACCTGCAAATGATCACTACGATATCTGTTAACACACACATAAGTGGGGAATAGAACAAATAATACACCATAAAAGCAAATGAGTGATTTATTACCCGGGACTGGTAGATCAACAAATTACCATATGAGAATAGCTTTCAGTTTTAACATCTTTGCAGCATTAATCAATTTTCTTTAACCATGTAAAGAGCGATGAAAGTCGGATTACATTAACAATTGCAAAAGCATTTAGAATTAATTCCAGCAATGCATCTCCCAGTAACTAAATTATTGGTGCTACAGATTTCTAAGGCATGTGAAGAATAACTAGTTTGTTGTCCTAACTCTTGAACGATGATTCAATTTCAAAAAGCCAAAAGAGAACAATAATGGAAAAAGAAACGGCCAGCATTAATGCAAGAATTAATTCACATACTTATTTGGTATGTTCTTTATCATCAGTGTTGTTCTGATGTCTTCTTCTCTTATTATGTGGTCAATGTTGAGTTCAAACTGCTTCTTATCCGCACTGTTTAAATTTACTTCATTTCTTCTATGTGAAAAGTTTCTCAGGCGATCATTAGGAGAATCAAAAGATGCAGGCACTGAAATCATAGGATTCCTCACAGGGAAGAGATGGCAGATCTGCTGAGGAGCATGTACAACACCATTTTTTGCCATATCCATGCAATTTCCTCTAAAATGAGAAAAGAAATTTCGTGAAGCAAGTTCCGCAGAATGTAAGGGCGAACTACCAGGAAACACCATGCTTCCAAGGGAGCCCAGGTCAAAACTAGAAACATCAGGAGATCCTCCTGCATAAGTATGTTGGCCATCCCAGAATGGGGAACTAACTAGTGGTGCAGAGCCAATATGGTGAAACCCTGATCTTGCATGCAGAATAGCAGATGCACTTGGAAATGCATTCATATGCATCAGGTGATCAGCAAGAGTTCTGTTAACAAATGAGGATGAACTTCGCCAAAGCATGGTATTTGAGGGATGCTGCTGGCATGGACTGGAGTTACTCCAAATACAAGTATTTGGTTGCACTGGGCGGCTTCCATTCCCAAATGGTCCCAAAACTGGAGAGACATGAAATTAGCACACAAAGTAAAAAAATCAAAAGATAAAGTGGACAAGAGGGAAGCAGATGTGCTGAGGCCTAATAGAGATTTGTAACTTCTATTAACACAGTGACATCTGAAACACTTCCACCCAAGACTTATAATATAACTTGCAATATAGTCCTTCAACCTTTTCAACTATCCAATATACGCAGGAAATAAATGCTTTGAGAAACACTTGGTACAGAGGAACACTTGTGCAATTCTCCTCTATAAAGAAGCAGCAGAATACAGCTAGGATTGGCATAAAGTAATGAGGTGTAGCAGCAAGGTGCAGGAAAAAGCCCACAAAATAAGGAATTGCTTACATCAACTTATTCTAAAAGCAAACAAGAACAAGAAAGACAAATAAACCAAGAGGAGTTCAAGTTTATTTATAGTGATTCTGTTTCATCTGATGCCTTCTACAAATCAGAAGATACCAGATATAAAATGACTGACATGCATATTAATCAGCAATAGAAGCAACAAGATCTAGTAACTTAATGTGATATAATTCAAACTTCTAAACATGAAGTCAGGAAAAGATAAATCTGCAGAGAACCTAGAAACAGCAGTTAAATTTGCACAAAGGAAAATGTGTTTAGAAGTGAAGATAAAAGGTGCACTTTTCATGGT
Organism: Aquilaria agallochum; assembly: GCA_000696445.1. Taxonomy (NCBI): domain Eukaryota; kingdom Viridiplantae; phylum Streptophyta; class Magnoliopsida; order Malvales; family Thymelaeaceae; genus Aquilaria; species Aquilaria agallochum. Next base: position 73,010 of record KK899829.1, on the reverse strand, counting down.
TAAGAGTGCAGTAGATGATAGCTTTTGATTTAGAGAGTTTGCAGGACCAAAGTGTGCAAACTTTTGTTTCCACAATTTCTAAAACCATAGTGTGAAACTTTCTTCACTTAATAACCATATGTATGCCTGATATGCTCAAAAGTACTCAATACCAAGAATTTGAAACTGTAATATCACATTTTTTTAAAATTGTACTAACAAAAACATCATTGAAAACAAATCTTAGAATAATGACTATCTGATGCTAACATCTATTAAGTGTGGATTCCTCATGCCACGCATTGATAAGTGGCAAAATCTATTGCTGCAATAAATTGCTCTGAGGCATGGGTATTTTTAAATAAAAAAAAAGGGAAAATATCAATTAAACAGACTTACCTCCACACGTAGCTTCCATAAGGTTTGTGTTTGGTTTCACTCCCCAAATGTGGGAACTGCCCTCAGTCATTCTAATGCCAACACTGCCAGCTATATCCGTTATAGTGCTTAAGGAATTGCATGGGAAGCCATAGGTTAACATATCAGGACACTCTTGAATGGAGTGAGGATGCAGGCTTGGAAAAGGTTGGCTACCTAGTTTTGTACAATCTAAACATTGGTTTTGCTCATTAAGGCTACTTTGTATACTAACAGGTGAAGCAGTTGCTTGAGGGAGTAAGCTTATTGGGGCACTAGAACTTCGATGAGGTTCAATGACTGAACTCATAGGAGATCCTACAACTGTATTAAAATGCCTGGGATACCCATTGTCCATGCAAGCTGATGCAACTGTCCCAGAATAAACCGAAGCAAACTGTGACGTGTTAGTCAAACCAATTTTCTCCCAGTTGGTAACGGGTAAAATAACTTGCAATACATGGACAGGACATAAATAACAGATGAGGCAATACCCTTATGTCCTGGAGTCTTTCCAGTCATAGTGCTTTCAAAGATAGTAGTTTCATCTTCCTCCTGCCCCACTGGTGACACAAGACTGCAATACAAAGTTTCAATTATTTTTCACTACCCCCAGAAGTGAAATGAAAAGTGAGTAACATCTAACAAGAGAAATATGAAAAGCGCTGCAAGACAGGACATTCTTGCAACTGCTAGCTCGCTTGGCCACAACTACCAAATCTGCTAAAGGAATGCTTCAACACTTCTTCAGAAGCTTGAAAAGTTAACTGAGGACAACAAAAGAATCTGCAAAATCATCAACAAGCGGATGAATTACCACCTCACCACCCCCGGATGGCTCAGTTCAAGCTTGATCTGCTTCCCTGAAATATCAATTTGTTTCAGTGCGCAAAGCGCTGCTTCTGTAGCTCTAACATCATAGTACTCAACACGTATGTCATTATCCTTTTGTGGGATCCTGTAGATCTGTGCACATAATCAACTTTTTTCTCAGAAACATGATCAGGTCCTTCAGGTAGTGAGTTATGAAGCTGCACTCAGTAGTTGGTTCTTACTTCTTTAATTTCACCAAAAACACCAAAAATCTGTTGAAGTTCATCTGCCGAAACGGAATGATCAAGGTTTGAAACTAGAAGAGTCCCATGGTTGATATCTTTCTCAGATGGATTGCCCTAAGGTATTACCAAGCCATAAAATGTCATGTTAATAAACAAGAAAGAATTAGACAGAACAAAGGTGCTAGGAGGAGCAACAACCATAGATAAACATAATCATGAGTACAGTTGAAGCCAAACCTTCGGGATAGAATAATGTATGTCAAGCTTCCTACACCTCAATGGCTCATTTTGGAGAGCTCGCATAGCATTTTGAGCAGCTCTTATGTCATAATAAGATATCATAACAAACCCACGATGCTTGCAGGTCGTGTAGAGACTTCTAATATCACCATATTTCTAACACAAGGGCAAAAGCAATGTTAACTAGCTTGAAAGTCACCAAAACAAAAGGGCATGGAAGGCATCATCTCACCTAGATTATAACAAAGGGGGGATTACAAACCTCAAAAAGATCCTTTAATTCAGAATCTTTAACATGGCTATCAATGTTTCTAACAAAAAGCGTTCTAGATGGATGTCCACTACAGGGATGCTGGCCATCAGTTGAACTATTGAAAACCCCTTCAATATCAGATACTACATCAAGAGGATTTGCATGTCTTTGGTCAGCACATAAGGGACCATCCCCCTCCAATTCCATGCCTCCAACACTGCTAAACAAATCAAAATCTTCCATTTCATCTCCCTTTTTGGCCTTAGTGTTGAGACCCAACCCATCAGTTGCTCCACAAAAGAAATCATCTTCATCGGGAAGTAGATTCCCAATTGTCTGCCTCCCAAGATCTTCCAGATGTGCAAATGGTTCTTCTTCATGATGTGCAGCAACTTTACATGCATGCTGTAGGTTATTCTCCAATCTCACTGCATTACGAGGAAAAACATTAAAGCATATCAAACTGAATAAGCTTACCAACAATAAAGTGAACCCATCACAGGGGTAAGTTGTTGGATATGGACAAATGGCATTAACTAAAAACAGGAAGAGGTTACAACATATGTCAGCTTACATAAAAGAGCTTACATTTTCGGCTGAATATGTCTGATAAGGAGCTAGAGAACTGACTGCCTTCACGCTGGATCATGCTGACACTTGTTCTATTCTCAATCAAATTACTTGTGTCTATCTGCTTATTCAAACTTGACCATGATTGCTTATTGTGATCCACAGAATTCCTTGAGATCTCAGATAAATGAATACAATACCTTTCACCAACTCTGGGCTTTTCTTCCCGTCTACCTGCAGGAGAAAGGAGAGGTGCATCCATGCAGCCTGATGAAAATCTTCCAAATAGTGGTGAAGCAATCAACTTAGCTGAAAGAATCAGAAATTTTGATTAACATTTCAAAGGGAAGAATGACCATGCTTGAACCTTGAATGAAAATAATCCCGAACATCCATGTAAAAAACAAGTAAGATAGAATTAAAAAAAAAAAAAGCAACCCACTCTACCTAAATAACAGACTGAGAGACCCTAGTTCAGCAGAGGTCAGCTCATAAACCATACTTCATAACGTATGAGGCAAAAATGATTTCCAAAAACCTATTAAGTTCCAGTTATTCCTTCCTTGTTTGAGGGGGCCTAGAAGAAATTAATACTGGATTGAAACCTCCATTAATAAGCTCAAGTTGTGTCAAAGCTATTAAACATGGAACTCACAGGGTCAAGTCAATGCATAAATCAAATTCTACCCTGTACTCCAGCATTGAACCATCCAAATAATATGCAACGGCACCAGTACATTATGGTTTAGAATTACTCCAAAATCTTTTCCATTTTGCTACTGGATATATTGGTGTCGAACATACTTCTTTAGACACAAAAGAATCCCCCAAAGTAGGGGATTGATGTTCCTGATCATCACCCAATCATCTCTTTAAATCGCCACAAGATACAGATCACTAGTACCATTTATCTTATTAAGACATGGATATACAAAAGTTGAAATGTCAGACAGAAGAAAGCACCTATAAAATGCTGCTGACGCATTCAGATAGACCCTGGGTTCTATTTTAGTATGCAAAAGCACCAGCTAGTTGGTAGAAGCATGATTTTTATGATGACCATCCGACATGATATGTGGCTTATAAATCCTGTCTATCTCCGACAGAAGTGTCAACAAACTACAACTTCTAGGACTTCAACTTACAGTAGGAAATGGCAGCACCAACAAAAGACAGCAACAGTAAAAATAGGAACATAGTTAAAAACCCCACCTCTACGGAAAGCCTTGATTCCTCAAACAAGGGGAACGATGAAGAAGCACTCCTTCCATCCACGATCTCATATGGCATTGTCAAACTTCTAAGCAGAAGTCTCAGAATGGAAACAATATTCAAACTTCATTGTGGACTCATCCAGAGCGAATAGCCTACCCTGGAGAGCACTCAATAGTCATTTACCCCTTTATATTATGCGTTTTCAGCACAAAGAAAAGTAATCAGAAATCCAAAACTCAACAAACGAAATTCCGGAGAACAACATCTTATACATTAATTCGTCACTGACCGTTTGATACTAACATTATCAACATAAAGAAAGCCACTTTCGCATAAAATTGAGAGAAAAACAGGAATTTCGGAAAGGAGAAAAAGGAGGTCTTCTGATTTTTTTTTTATTAAAAAAAAAACGAATTAACTGTTGGAATAAAAAGTTTGACCCAGATAAAAGAATTCTCCAAACATAATCCTTCATAAAAACATAAAATAAAATAAGGCCCCTTAAAACATTGTTCGCTTCGTACTTGTAAAAGCAGCCAAAACTGTCGATTATGGAGTTTCAGCTCGAAAAGAAGAAAACTGCCACCGCCTGATCATTTAGAAAAGCTAAAATCTGTACTATACTATTTTAGCGCAATATCAGATCAAAAATTATAATTGTTGGTAATGAAAGCCTGACTAAATTTCAGCTGCAAAACACGAAATTTGAAATTTGCGCTTTAAATTTTTAAAAGAGAAAGAAAGAATTTTGACCCTATGAAACAGAAGAAAGCATACCTTTGAACCGAAATGCTCGGCCAAAATCGCCAATTCCGCTTTCCGTCTCCAAAATGTCGCAACTTTTTCCCCTCTCGACTTTAAAGGAGCCGATAGAGAGAGAAAGCAAGACGCATTGGAACAAAAGGAGGCACTGAGAAGAGAGAGAAACAGATTCAGTCAAAGCATAAAGGAAGAAGATAGAGGAAGGGATCTCAGAATCTTTTTCCCTGCATTGCAAGCTATCGCTCACCACAAGTACAACAGACAGAGTCTTTTCTTATTTTTCTTTCAGTTTACTTTGAGTACTTGTTTGTTCAACTTTTTCCCCCTCTCGCAGTGTCGAACCGCAAAAAATTCAACATAAAAGGAAGTCCAAAACACAAGTGAACTCGTATTCTGTCGTCGGTCGGCGGGCGATAATTTCGTCGCCTGAAAAAGAGAGAGAAAATGGGATGAAAGAAGGTGAGGGTGGTGGTCATAAGTGACTTCAGATGGCGAAAGAGGACAAAAAGGCGTGAGAAAAAAGCCGAGAAAGGAAGTTTTTGCTGCAGTGTGTTGACTGCCGCGTGGATGAAGCGGGGCAGCAAATTAGACGGACCCGTCCCTTGAAACCCGATCACTTTTTTTGGCTGCACTAGTTGGGGAAATAACATTTTCAGTCTTAATACTTTTCACGGTCTTCCAAGTTAGTCCTAATACTCCATGATTAGTCAAAAAAGTCCCAAAATGTTTAAGTCATCAACCATGTTAATCCAAAAACTTTCAATTTTGCCATATGGCAGACGGAATGCTCACATGGCTGTAAATGGTGTTTTCTCTCTAAACATGCCAGCAAAAAAGAGGACTAACAAAGTTGGTAGCTTAAATCAGTTAGGACTTTTTAGCATGTCAAGCAATTTTAGGATTTCTTTAGTAAATTGAGTAATTTTAAAACTAACTTGATAAAAGTTGAAAAAATTAAATTTCATTGATGAAAAGTAAAACAACTTATCGATTGTTATTTTTTTAGGATGGGGAATAGGGATTAAGGATCCAGTTATATGGGACTGTCAAAACGATGTAAAAAATAAATAAACTTCAAAGGTTATTCTAACATGAGTCTAATTAAATTACATGATTACTATCATATTTTAGCAGTTATTTGTGATCAAATTTCCACATGTCATCCAAGTGTTTGAATGTTGTTTGAGGAAAATACCACAAAACATGGATACAATTTAATATTAAATTCTTTTGTTTTTTTACAAAGAGTTGATAAACTAAAACAGAATCATTTTGAATTTTTTAGAATGATGCAATTCTTAAGAAGAAGTGTAGAAAAATGTATCTTGATTTACAATTCTTAAGAAATTTAATTCACAAATAATTGTCAAAATATAATGGTAAGTCAAGCAATTCAATTAAACTCGCGTTAGAATAACCTTCAAAGTTTCTTTCTTCTTCACATAGTTTTGATCATCCTATATGACTAGATCCCAGCCTCTATTCCCTTTTCTAAAAAAACAATCATCAAGGATTATTTTTCCTTATCATTGATGAGCTTCAAACTTTTCAAGTTTTACCAAGTTAATCCTAAAATTAGTTGATTTACCAAAGAAGCCCTAAAACCTTTAAACTATCAACCCTATTAGTCATTTTTTGTACATGTTTAACAATAAAATGCCATTTAAGGTCAAGTATGCATTTTCGTCCGCCAGATGGCAAAATTGAAAGTTTTAGGACAAATAAGGTTGATGGCCTAGATGTTTTAGGTTTTTTTTTTTTTGACAAATTGAAGGGACTTAAGACTAACTTGATAAAATACAAAAGGTTTTAGGATTGAAAAATGCCTTTTCCCCTAACTGGTTTAATAATTCGTGAAATGAACAAGTTGCTTTAAAAAAAAAAGCATTTTATATGATGTATGAAGGAACTAGATCATATAGTATGAGGGAAATATATCTTTAAGAACTCGGCTATAACATTTAATAAGGTATAGCCATTGAATCAAATACTATAGTATACTACTTACCACAGGCATATGGTATGTTGTATACAAGTTATCATGGTATGTTGAAATATTGCATGGTTTATTGCGATGTACTGTACTTTCCACGTATACCACTTAATGCTAATTTTTAAATTTTTTTGAACAGTTACCATAGCATACCGCGGCATATCACACTTATTGCAAGGTAGAAATATTTTCTTTTTTTAGTTTATATTAATGTAACTCCCCCCCCAACATACACACACATAATATCAAAATATTATCAATACCTCCCAGTTGGATTTTTTATTCATATTATTCCAACTGAATATTATTTTTACTTTCAAAATTTCTTGATTTAAAACCAGAGTTTCATGACATCAGATGAGTATGTTGTTTTTGCAGAACAAGATATGACAAAAGCATCATATTTTAAGCCACCTAAGACTTAATATGGTATTAAAAAGTATATTTTTATTACGTGAGTATTATTTATTTTTTTTATCATGTACTAGTAAATTATTTCTTTATTAAATAATATTTATTTTGTTTTATTTATTCCATTTTTTTGTGTTTTGTATAAAAAATTATCATCTTTTATATATTTTTTTATTTATATCACGACAATTATGTTAAAGAATACATATAAAAATGTGCAAAATAAAACTTGTATTTGATGTTTTTCACCTCAAACTAATATTTTATTTTATTTTTAAAGAAAAAAATAATGATATGCACGAGGTATATCATGCGGTACACCTGTAATTTATATTATGCAATATACTTAACAGTAATAGTATTGAATATTTGTTATAGGCATCAGTATAGCAAATTGCATGAAAATTGTAAAAATATAAAGGATAAAATTCAAATGTGGTCTCTTTACTATTCAGTTTGTCCTAAAATGGTCCCCTAACTCTAAAAGTGACTATTAAGATCTCCTAACTCAAGTAGTGTATTCAATTTGAGTCTTTTCCGTGAGTTGGGCTATTACTTAAGATGGAACTTGTCTACGTGGCATTCATAATGCCATGTGGCTTCCTATTTAACTAAAATGGGTGACCATTTTGTATAGAAATGAAATATTAAACACAAACTGACACAAATAAATAAAAATATGACTTTAATTATAAATAGTCCAACATTTTCTTCTTCTCTCAAAGTTTCTCTCTCTCAAACATTCCATGTTTTCGGCGTCGCCTGATGTCGCTGGTGGAGAGAAAATCCATTGGCCGATGGAGAGAATATTTCGTCTGCCAGTGGAGAGGAGATCTGTTCAGCATCGCCTGACATCGCCCACCTTAATCCTCCTTCTCCATCCTTCGATTTAGTTGAATGTCTTCTTCAATTTCATCACCTGACTCCTTCTCCGATGCCACCCACCTTAGTCCTCATTCTTCGTGCTTCAATTTGGTTGCTTGCCTTCTTTGATTTGGTTGACCGCCTCCATCCTCATTATTCGTCGATTGCTTACATTCAGATCCAATTCTTTCTATCTTTGTCAAATGTTGGCATTCAGATCTCCATCCTTGTCGGATGTTCTCTATCTCTGTCAGTTGTTCTCTCTCAATCTCCATTGATCTTTGGAGTTTGGTTCTCAAAATAAACAGGGGCAATGCTGCAATGTCTCATTTGAAAATGACTGTGATTGGCGAGGCGGGAATAAGATGGTGGCAACAGTGAGAGAAGATTTGGGTTTCAAAAGAATGGGAAGAGCCAAAATTGGAGAGAGGCTTGCCAGTGGTGGTGGTGACATGGTGGTGGCAGCGCTCGTTCAAGAGAGAAGATTGGGGAAGATTGAGTTAATTAACATTTTAAGTGCCTAAAATAATGTTTTTTTTATTAATTTTAGCCTAAGATTTATTGTTCTCCTAGTGTTGTCACTTATTATTATGAAAAAAGATACCACATAGCTTTATGAGACCAAGTAGCAAGTATTAAGTGTCACGTATGTATTTTCTATTAGAAATAATGGCCAAAATAACCAATGAAAATCAAATAGGACATGCTAAGTGAGTTATGGGACTTTAACAGTCACTTATAGAGTTACAAGACCATTTTAGGACAAATCAAATAGTTAAGGGACTAAATTTGGATTTTACCCAAAATATAAATATTTGTTAGTTGCTACTTTAACATACCATAACCCTTTGAAAGATTGTAACATTACCATTCAGTTAAAAAAAAAAATTTATTATTTTACTATTTGACCTCATCGCTTAAGAAGTGTAAAAATATTTCATTTTGAAACAGCGACTTTGTCTAAAGGGTTATGAATCTAGTTAGTGTAAAAAAGAATAAACCATCATTTGCATCACTTGAATTTGTTAACCAAAAATCTAAAAACCTAAATTTGCAATATGTTGGTAGCTATTTTTATTGGAAGTTAATGGAGTTTTTCCATTCATAAAAAAATATTTTGGTAAAATCTTATAAATGTTTAAGAAAACAATAGTAATTTGTTGATCGAGTTATGGATAACTCTAGATTTTTCATCCAAATAGAATCCATGAATTTGAATGACTATTGGGAAAAAAACCCCCCCTAAACTTTGTTCATCAATTTGACGAATTGTCACTAGATCAAGACCCATGTTACAACTATTATGTGGTGTTTTTTGGTTTCTTTATTTATGAGTGACAAATAATAATATTTTTTTGTTATTTGCCGATGTTGCTGTTGTAAATATAATGATGCGGATGCTTGTCCAATCTTCCTTGGGTTGGCTCATAGGAGCGCTGAAACTCTGAAATTCCAACCATACACGTTTAAGTTTTTTTTTTAAAAATATAATTTGAAGCATTTAAAAGATATGGTAATTTGTATTCAAAAGCATGTTTCACAACTATACAGGACAATAAATATTAATATTCTATATAAAGGAAGGGAAATGTCAATTTTTTTTAACTCAAAAGGCAATCAAATCAATTTTGTGACATTTTGAGAGAAGAAGTGGAAAGACTAGAGTCGAACCTTTAACATTCCCACAATATCCCAAACACCTTAGCCATTATGCCAAATGTGTAATGACTACAAGATATGGTATGAGAATGCTTAGGAAAGACATTGATTAATTTATTTATTTTTTAAAATTTAAAAAGTGTTGGACCATAATTGGCACAAAAATTTTCTGCTACAATGCAAGTGGAGGAAGGAGTTTCAAGGCCTAAATGCACTAATAGCCCCTGATCTTTGCAAACTTGATGAGTTAGTCCTTTAAGTATAACTCAAACAGTAGCAGCCCTTAAACTTTCAACATAAGATCAACTTGGTCCAATCCTTAAATAAGTAAGTTAAGTCAGCGACTGATTGAGGTGCCTGAGATACAAGATAGTGGCCAGTTTTATGCATCATTGCAAGGGACCTTCGTTAGCCACCTCTATGTGCTAGTGCCATGATTTAGAGGTGCGATGAAGAAAAGTCATCCTTAATTGAGACCAAAGCTTGTATCAACGACAACAAGGCTAATTGGATCCCTTCCATGATGTCGTTATTGGAGATATGGATCCTCTGGTTGCCAGTGATAGCTTCTAGGATGGCCCAATATGTCGCTGATGGATGGCTCGATCTGCTGCCAATAGGGGTGAAAAAGAGCCGGGCTTTTTTCGAGCAGCTTGAACTCAGGCTCAAGTTAAGACCTTTCGAGCAGGGCCCATTCGAGTTCGAGCTGAAAAATGGGCGCAAACTCTTTTGGGGTCAAGCTCGAGCTTGAAGAAACCTGGCCCTATTGGCTTGCGGGCCTCACAAGCCCACCTTTTGTCTCTTTCTACCTTTCCCAATTCTATCAATTCCTTGCCCAGTCGGACAGTCGAACCTTCCTGTCCTTCTTACGCAACTAACCTACCCAGTCGGCGCCACCCATCGGAGAGTAAGGCATGACAGCAACAATAGCCCATCAATCCACTCTCGAGCAGTCAGGGAAGCAAAGCAAGCAACAATGTCGAGCACCGTTGTCCCCGATAATCTCAGCAGCGAGCAATATGTTTACTTGGCACTATGAGGAGATGGTCTAATTCATGTAGAAAATTGGTGCTAACAGCCACCCCCACGGTGGAGCTTATCGTCGAGGAGCAGAATCTTCTATCCGTCGCTTACAAGAACGTCATTGGCTCACTCCGTGCAGCCTAGCGCATCATATCCTCCTTCAAGTAGAAGGAGGAAGGCTAGCAGAACGAGGACCACGTTGTTCTCATTAAAGATTACAGATCTAAGATCGAGACCGACTTCTCCGATGTCTACGCTAGCATCCTCTGAGTCTTGAGCAAAATGATGGCTCACTTGTGAGATTTGTGAAATCAGGGTAAAGCTGCAAAATGATTAGAAAGTTTAGGATATAATCTGTCACTTTTCGTTCTCTCGTTATCTCTGTAGAAAATTATAGATCCAGTCTCTATATTTCATCTAAATTATAATTCTAAGACTAAAGATTTGTATGTATCATTCGAGCCTGACAAGCCCTTGGGCCTAGCTCGAACCTGGAAATTTAGGCTCGAGCAATTTGAGCTCGAGTCTGAGTAGTGCCAAATATCAAAGGGGCTAAGCTCGAGCCTGGTGGGCTTGGGCTCGGCCCAGCCCATTTTCACCCCTAGCCGCCAATGGCTTCTAGGATGGTACCGGTGTTAGCCCCGATAATGGCCACTCTCAAATGAACAAATGGCAGCCATGAGAAGGTGAACAAGGTGGATGCCTTGGATCCTTTTTCAGCAGATGCCCTTGCATTCTTCCTAGACCAAGTCGGACCAAGTTTAAAGGTTAAGAGGTTGTTGCTATATGAGTTTTACTTTAAGGACTAACTTGAGCGAGTTTGCATAATTTATGGGCCATTGGTGCATTTAGGCCGAGTTTCAAACCCCAACCAAGCCGAGACAAGCGACCTTGACACCATTTTGCTGGGAGCTTGGGATCGTTTAAGTTTTGTTTGCTTTGGGAAACCCACTCAAAGTTGGAAGATTTAACATAAACAATATGATAATTCCAACTCAAATGCAACAAGGATCATGATTCATAGATTAGTTTTTCTCTTTATAATATTTCTTTTGTTCCAAAATTTTTGCTCAATTTATTTTTGACAATTAATTTAAAATTTTTTATTTTTAATATTTTAATATATAAATAAAAAATCTTTATATATAAATGATAGATTAAGAAATGTAGTTTCCAAACATATTTTTTTAAAATTTTTTTAATAAATTAAGACATGTAGTTTCCAAACATATATTTTTTTAACTTTTTTAATAAATAATAATATAAATAAATTTAAGACAAAACACTAAAAAAAACAAATTGAGCAAAAAATTGAGATGGATGGGATAGTGACTTTTGGGAATCCAAAATGCCACATCATTTAAACAAAAAAGCTGGATAGCGTGTCAAGGATTATCACCCTTAAATCCCAGTAAATCCAAAATAAAAAGAAGAGGACAAAACAATAATTACAACGATGTAGACCTTATACGAAAAAAGCAAGTCTGTACTAAAGAAGAGGAGTGCAGTTACTCTGAATTACCAGAAACAATATTGAACAAAACTGAACGCACAAATGAAAATGGCTAAATATAACTTAAACGTACCAGTAGAGTAGGCAGTAGCGAACAAAAGTGTAATTTTTGAGTGGCCATTTGAAATCGATAAATTAGCGGCATTAAGTGAGGATTGTTTCCGGCCAAAATAGTGGTCTGGTTTTGGGTTGGACAAAAATTCAACCTCTTACTCATTCTAGACACTGTTGGCATCAAATCCATGCACAAAAAATGTGTACGCTTTAAATTTGTTTGCTAGCATATGTTGCTTTAGCCAAAGATTAATAATGTTTCATTTAGATGAATGCTTTCTGTTCTTTAACATTTCTATTCTAAGAGTATCAATCATATGATAAACATGGGTTTAGATAAAAACCACTAGTTTCTAAAAGAAATATTTTTATCTATTCATCACATGTAATGAACCTAATTGGGCTTACCCTTTTTCCATCCCTTAAAACTTGCCACCCTGATTAAAGCAAGGTCTTATCATGGCTGATAGCACCTTAGTTTCAAGTTTCAATTTCAAATTATTTAGGGTTTTTTACAGTTACCCTTGAACTTTATGTGATATTACATTTACCTAGGGGTGAGCATGGGTCAGGTTGGTTCGGTTTTATGGTGGAACCGAATCAACTCGAAATGGCCTCAGTTCCAAAATTTTTCTACCCAACCTAGAACCGAGAACCGAACAGAACCAGAACCATGATTCTGGGTTTCTCGGTTCTGGTTCTCGGGTTTTTCGGTTTATACCATATACCTATAATAACACCAAAATTCAATAAATCTACATCCATAATCAGTTTTATGACATATTCAACATAATATACAATTAAATTAATATTTAAATATATGTACTTAGATACATTCAAAAGAGTTTAAAATGTTGTTCTTACAAAAATGGTTCAAAAGAATTGCTTGTAGAGTATCTTTTATCTTAACTAGTTTACTTCATTCCAGTAATTCCAATATTGGTATAACATTCAATATGGAAAATTGAGCCTTTAAGACCATCTTCTTCGGTATCAAAACCTAAAATATGTTGACGTCATAAATTTTTAATTTTGCATGACTCAAATGAAAAAAATATCATAATTGTGTCGTAAAGAGTAGTCTGGAATGAAAGATCGAAAATAAAATGACTTAGGAGTGGTGGGTCTATGAAGCAAAGTGATTCAAGTAAATACGGAGAAATTTTGTAAATGATCCCACAACTTCCATACTATTTCAATTTGGAACATCAGTTTAAGAGTTTAATATAAAAACACAAAATAACCATCATAATACTTCAAAGAAATGTGTGTGTGTGTGTGTGTGTGTGTGTGGATATATTAGTAATACTATAATTTTTATTATATAATTATATATATATCTCGGGTTCGGTTCCACCTCGGGTTGGTTCCATATGGAACCAGAATCAACAAAAAATCGTCGGTTCTCCTATATGTAGAACCAACCCGAGAACCATGATCAATTTTTACCGAACCCAACCCAACGCAATGGGGGTGGTTCGGTTTCAGTTTCGATTTTACCCAACCCATGATTTACCTCACTTAGATTTGAAAATCTATACTTACCCCATGCTTTTTTTAACGCCGGCAGTCAAAATTACAGCCAATCACCGTGAACTTAGTTTGGTTTACAATTATACCAAAAACTTTAGAAATCTACAATTTTCCAATATTGCCATTTCCCCTCATCGTCTTTCTATTTCCATTCTCTTCCACTTCCACTTCAACCCATCCATCTCTACCCTTCCTCGCCTCCTTATGCAACTTTTCCTTCTACTCCAATCTCTTTCCTTCGACCCCTTGTTGGTGCTTCTTAAGCTCTAGACGACAACCTTGGGTTGCTGCATTGGGATTTGTCGAGACCAAGGCAACTAACTCGGGGGTCCCTTATCTCCACTCTTCTCACCAATGCCAACTATGCCGGTGATCGTGGGATGCTTCAGACATGTTGAGACTGCAACAGTTACGCTGTCTCCTAACTTTTGGCTGCCAACAATGAATTCAACTCCGATTTTTATGACGCCGCCGTGGAGGATGTCAATGCGGTGGCCAATGTCACCTGGAAATGTAAATATGAAGCATTAGGGTCAGCCTTACGTTGAGCTCAACTTTGCTTTCTCAAGTTTTGTGGAATTTGCGGAGTTTCTGCTAAGTTTTTTGGTCTCAAAAATTTGAATTTGTTTATTGACTAAGAGCTATATAAGTTATCTATGTAAGTCTTACTAGAAAAGAGATCTATTCACATATAAAAGTAATAAAATAGATCTGTTCACATATAAAAGTAATAAAACAAACACGTAATAATGATATTAATCTAAAAAAATTATAAAGTTCATCAAATTTTCTAGAAGTTTGCAAAATGCTCGTGCCCATATTAGTGGAAAATACAATATGAGCCTTTAATTATTTGAATTTAATTATTAGAAATAATTTTTTATTTGTCCCATCATATTCTAATTATTAACAATATAATATTTAGTTTTGCATCCAATTTTGAATAGAGTTTATGCAGTCAAATATTTAATTTGATTCATTTTATTTTTCTCCAGTGTATATTAATTAGTGAAAAATATAATATATACTTCTAAGTTTTAGCCTCAAATTTAGAATATAGGATTGGAGACAAATGCGCTATTTGCCTTATTACATTTGTCTAAAAAACTAGTTCCTCATATATAGTGAATTCAAAATAAAATAAAATAAAATAAAACGAGAAATGTTGAAAACCAATTTAATTTGAAAATACATGGTAAAATAAAATTGCTACATGTTTGACAATGATCCTAAAAAATGAATTATTAGTAATTATTTTGATATATAAAGATTATTCACTTAACTTGAATAATATCGATTAAAATTTTATATTTGAAAAGGTTGAAAAATATTTTTTAACGGTTATTGAAAAATCTTGGTATTTTCTCTTGATTTTATTTTTCTTAGTTAGCTACAAAAAATTTATTTTTTAAAAACATTATTCAAGTGATTATTAATTAGATATTTAAATAATATAGTTCTAGATAAAAAAAAAATCAATTGAAGCAGCTAGAGGTATTAAAACGATGGCCTTCTTTTCTTTCATTCAATTTCCATCGATCTACGAAAGGACAAGTGAGACGAATTTGGATGAGTCTAAATGGGTTGAGGTGAGGAGAACAGGTGATTTTGGGTATGAGATCCAGGAAGGAGGTAGTGGAGCAAGAAGGTGGGGTTAGATAAAGAGGTAGGGAGGCAGCAGAGATGGATGAGGTCAAAGTGGCGGTCACAAAGAATAGAACTAAAATATGAGAAGAGGAAGGACATTCTTGAAAAATTGTAGATTTCAAAAGTTTTGGGTATAATTGTAAACTAGACTAAATTTAAGGTAGTTGATTATAATTTTGACTGACGGCATTAAAAAAGTAGGATGGTATGTGTAAATTTTCAACCTCATTTCAGGACAAGTGTAATATCACATAAAGTTCATGAGTAATCGTAAAAAATTCAATATTTTAATGGCTAAGCCTACATCTTTAGGTGGGAAACGTCATACTCAATCCTAAAACTTTTCCACCTTTTCTAGTTCACAGCTAAAATTTACTAATTTTCCATGGAAGTTCTAAAACTTTTATATAAGTTTCCTAACACGTTAGTCCTGTATCCAGTCCTATAACTTTGGATGTCCTACCACATGTCTAACAGAAGTTCCAACAGGGCATCTAACTGCAGTAGAACTGACATGGCACATCTAGGATCTGAAATCACAGACTTATTTGCACAAAACTAATTCATTTAGACTTTCTTCACAAACATAAAATCATGGCTCCTTTGTATGTAATTAGACAAAGACTACATTGAACATTCTTCTTCCTCCTCCTCAGCAATGAAGAACCAAACATAAACCCTAGAATTATGGTCTGAAAATCAACTAAATTAACTGCTGAAATCCTTGAAAGTTTAGGGCTATAATGGCCTGCGCTCTTCAACCCATCTTCACCGGTATTGCTATCTTGTGTGGCGGTCGCCTCTGATTCGCTGTTGTAGCCTGCTATAGCTGCACCTGCAAAGACACCGTCTCTACTTACTCCGCCCAGCCCTTTATCATCAATTTCGTCACCTTCGCTTCCAGCTCCTCGTGGCAGCGCGCTACCTTCTCCATCTCCACCTCATTTCTCAACATGTTTAACATTGGTTCCTCTACTGCGCAGAGAAGAGCACAGTTGTCGCTGCCTCTCTCTGCTAAAGCTTCTCGTATCCAAAACAAAACAAAACTTTTAAACTTGAAATATTTTTATCACAAAAAACAACAAAATTGCAAAAGAGGAAGATAACTCTTGAAGAGAATCCCAATCCAAATGCAGGCCCGGCTAATTGAGCTTTTGCAGCCCAACTTTACCACCCAAGGTTATCTTCTCTCGACCAACAATAGCAGTTACGAAGTCGGATTTATCATTCTTATAAGCAGTAGAAGCGGCAAAATCCATAAATTACTCTTGTTCCCCACCAATCTACCCCACCAATCTACCTTGTATTTCTTGTTAGATGATCTCACAGTTCCAATCAACCAATCCACATGACTTGCCCAATATCTCGAAACCCAAGCACTGTTTCTTAATGGCCGCTTCCTTCACCAACCAAAAAAAAAAAAAAAGATCCCAATCATTTGACATAAGATCCCAATTCAGGAGAGAGATAAGAGATTAACAGTTCCCATTAAATTCAAGCCTTCATTGTTGGAAATCATGTGGGAGAGCGAAAATGATTGACCGAAGAAGGCTCCTGGTTGTAGCTGGAACAAATTAGGGTATCGAAGCATTCTTGTTTGAAGCTAATAGTCTTAGGTTATTGTTTTGTTCTTCATTGTTGGAAAAGAAGAGAAAAAAATTACGACTTTGTTTAATTCCACGTTATGGGTTCATGATTTTGTCTTTGCAAATAACGCTCTGCAAAAGTTTAATTTCTTACAACTAAGTCTCTTGCACGCCCTACATGTGCCACATCATATCCAGCTAGGAAAGTTGACAGAAGCTAAGTGTCACTGGAATTTCTTTGAGTCATGTGGCAGGCATCCAAATTAGAACTAATATGTTTGGTGTTAGGAAAGTTATAGGACTTCAATAGATAATTAGTAAGTTTTAGGAGTAAACTAAAAAAATGTAAAAATTTCAGGCATGAATTTGATCTTTCCCTTCCTGTGGTGGACAAACTCTACTTTCTAGAATAGAAAAATTACAAAAAACCCCCATAAGGTTTGCTCAAAGCTCGTGTTTTTTCCCCCATATTTCAAATACCTACATTTACTCCCTCTAATGTAACACCGTTATTCACCGTTACCAAAGATAGAGAAAATGCTTAACTTTGTCCTCCTAGCTTCCTTTCTTATAAACTTTACCCCCAACCTCTGTATCAATACAAATTAATCTAGTGAACAAATTAGAAGTTTGGATTAAAAGTCCAAAAAAAAAAAAGGGCAAAAAAAAAAATCTGATCATGGCGGATTCAAGGTTACCGGTGAGGGTGGGCTGCGAACAAATCGATGTTTCCGGCGAGGGTGGCTTTGTGACCGCTTTGTGAATAATCGAACGAACCGACGTTTCCAAAAGAATCGACGACAGATGAAGAGTGGTCCGGGTGGAAGCAGAGGCAGCGATGGAGAACGGATTGACCCACATCCGTGGACTCACCTCTAGCACTGTCACCACCGTCGGAGATGAAGCACCTCCACCGCCGCGATTCCGAATCTCCACCACCGTTGCGATTCCAAATCTCCGCCATCGAATCTCAGTCGTTGCCTAAGTCGTCCTCCTCGATCTCCATCGCCTTCCCCGTCCGCTGTTCGCGATTCTAGCCGTTCGCCGTTGGCGATCCCAGCCGCCAGCCGTTCTCGTCAGTCGTCCTCGATTTGTTGGCCATCGTTCGCGATTCCATCCGATTTGAAACAGAGCTCCTTGCTCTTGTTCAGAGAGGCCCGATTCTAAAACCTCAGAGGCTTTAGCAGCTTGGTGGTGTCGAACGGACGACGATTCGATGAGGGATCCTATCGGACCCGAAAGTGGCGAGAAATCGAGGGGATCTGGCCAACAGAGCAGAGGTGGCAGCTCGCCGTGAGAATCAGGAGAGGAAAGGAGAAGTGAGATGGTTGGAGGAGATCGTGGCAGAGGTCGCGGCGGAGACTGAGTGGTTGGAAAATCACGG
Organism: Aquilaria agallochum; assembly: GCA_000696445.1. NCBI lineage: Eukaryota > Viridiplantae > Streptophyta > Magnoliopsida > Malvales > Thymelaeaceae > Aquilaria > Aquilaria agallochum. The sequence goes on along the minus strand of KK899829.1, from coordinate 54,849 downwards.
CGAAGTAGAGAAGAGGAAAGAGAAGAGGAAAGAGGAGCATCACAGAGTTAGATGCATAAGTTTGGGGGGTCAAATTATCGAAATAAGAAGGCTAGGGGTAGAACACAAGTTTTTCCCTTTTTTGTTTTAACAAGTCTTAACGGAGTTAAGGGTGAAAGGGATAAGTGTAGATATGTTAACTTTTTAAGGGTAGTTGTAGGTATTTGAAACAGCGAAAACAAAAACTGAAAATTTTGCCAAACCTCAGGGGCTTTTTTTTGTAATTTTCCCTTCTAAAATTTAAATGACCATAAACCAGTAAACAGACAGATGATTTCCTTATTTTTGCACAGAAGTTAAAAACAAAGAAGTCGACATCTCCAAGATATTTGATACTTGCCCATAAGTCTACAATCATCAAACAATGAAAAGCAAAAATTTGAAAATTTTTGCACGAAGATTTTGGATTTAGAGAACATGATGAATACTGAGCACTCTTAAGTTGGCCAGATCGTTTTAATTTAATGGGACCAATTTAATGCGTTTGTTGTGGGTGGGGAGACTGAGTTGTGACTTGTGTGACCCAAAATAATTACCATTTGCCATGCCTTTAGTTGGAGTTCGGTTAAATGGGTGATGATGAGGGGCAAATAAGTAAGCAATTCTCTGGCCCCACACTCATCCCTTTGGCTGATCCTAAAAAACGTATTAACAAAGTTCTATTAACTTATGCCGAACCGGCATAAATTAAACACAAAGTTTCGGTAAACATAATACTCTTATTTTAAGTTTATCCAAGTCCGTGAAGCTCCAACATCATTTGGCGGTCTAAGCTAAATAAATAGCAGCCATAAGACGAGATGCTATCGTCAGAGCTCAGAATAAGCCATTTCAGTTTCTTAAATTAATAGGCTGAATTTTCTTATTTATCCCCCCTCGGAAATTTTCCAATCACCAAGTAACAGATGATAAGAGCATGATAGAAAGTTTAATCATGTTGCTTCGCTGGGCAGTTGCAAGTTGCAAGCTGATGCAATAGGCACTGTCCCTGGACATGAAAACAAGCTATGAACTAACTCCGAGCTCAAATTCTGTCAGTCCTGACAAGCAACTCAAATGTAGAGCAGGACAGATGTGCAACTGCAAGTACCTATAGCTAATGAAATTTTTGTTTGTTTTTTCCTTTTCAGCAGGTTCATATAGTATGGCAATTGGTATAGTATGCATACATCACAATAAGAACTTTTGACAAACCAAAATTTATCGACAATAGAACTCATGCCGAAGATGAAATGGTGAGACTGTCAACTACCTATCAACCCACTCAGTCCAAAACTAGCACTTCACTGGTAGTCGCTTTCTCATCCTTCTTCGGGCCCTTTTTCCGCTTCCTCTCAGATGGAGGCTCTTTCGCTTTCAGCTCATTGCAGAAGGACCGCAATCCAGCAGCCAAATGTTCGTTTCTGTGCGCTGAAAAGCAACTAGAGTTTTATGCTTTTGTTTTAACGATTTAAGCCCAATTGTTCTTTGGAGGTTTACTAAGATCCAAAGTTTCTAGCTATTTGCCAGATACAGGATCATTACGGGTTGGCTGTGAAACAGTAAACCACGAAACTAGGTAGCAAAACAATAATCATTATCAATGAACTCAGCTAACCACTAAGAAACAAACATAAAACAACTTCAAGTAAAAGGTTGAAGACAGCAACTTTATATGATTAATGACATCGGGCCAACAACATCTTCAAGGGACAGCACAGGTTACCTGAAAGTATCACATCCTCCATGTTCACACATTTACGGCCAGCATGTTGGGCAAATAGTTCAAGGTCCTTAGCTAGATTTTCTGAATTGCAAAAGTGCCATTTGCACAATAAGATAAAGAACAAACATGAGTTGCTTGCATATGCAAATTTGCAGTGTCAAAGTTTCTTGCAAAAAACACAGAACTCATTACATTGTATAAATTCTGATATCCAGTTGAATGGGATTTAGAGAATAACCACGGTGAATTGTACTTGGCGTTAATTTTTTCCCGAATTAACTCTAGACACTAGGCAATCATATTTGTAGGTGCTTAATTCATCAATGGGAATTTGCCCCCCAAAAGAAAAATCATGAACGGAGATTTCAAATGAGCTGGACTTTTCACTGAACAAGCATAACTAAGCATCCAATAATAATTTACAAAGCATGGTTAGAAATGAAACTAAAAAATTGTCACTGCTATGATTTTCGCGTTGACTATGTCCTTCTGAGGACGAAAAAACGTATACGAACCAATATTATGGAAGAAAAAATAAAAAAATAAATGCAAAAGCAGGAAGTAGTATGAAAATTGTAGTTCAATTTACCAGTGTACTTGAAGGCCAAATCGGCGATGCAGGCGACTACAACGGGAGATATTTCCATCGAATTTTTTTTTGCTGCCCAAAATAATCGAAAGAGATGAGTTCGATCAGCAGAAGAACTGAGAGTTTCCGAGATTGAACCGACTAAAAATACGGTGAGGAAAGATAGAGAGAAAATGGGACCTTCTGCTTCGGCGATAGAGATGGCGGAGAGTCGAAAACGGTCTCTCAGTAGATCGGGGACCGAATCTTCTTCTTCTTCTTCTTCTTCTTCCTCTTTCTCTACGTCGCTTTGATAGCCGTCGATTTCCATCGCAGAGGCTAAGCTAGGGTTTGCCTCTCGATTTCTGCTCTTCTTTTCCTCGAGAGAGCGATGTAGTTGTAGTGTGGCAGTGCCAGGGGCAAAGCGAGTAAAGACGGAAAAATGGGCGGGAAAATGAGGCGGTGGCTATTGGCAGTGTCACAGCGAAGACGTTTTGGACTTCTTTCAATACGGGCTTTAAGATAAACTTCGGCTGTGGACTGATGGGGGTATTGGAGCTAATCCAATACGGGCTTTTTAATTTTCTAATTTTTCAAACAAAAAGTATTATATAAGCATTTTTTTTTATGTAGAACCAATAACTGCTACTTTCCCCGTCTCATTTTTTACATTATTTTTTTTCTATCTCAATTTTTTTGTACTATTTTCTCTTTTAGAATGTTTTACCAAGTCGGTTTACCATTATACATCTCATCACTCTTACTTTTGAAAACCATTTTCTTCATTTCTCATTAGTTTAGTTGCTCGATTCTTTCCAATTCCCTGAGTACCCATTCAAATTCTACACCAATCAACCCAAAATTTGGCAAAATTCTCATAGAAGATAATGATCATGTTCTTCTCCTTGCAAATTCTGTTCTCAACGTGGGTTCGTCTAGGATCATTTGGGTTCATTGTGGGTTCATCTGGGTTCACGACAAGGCTAAGATTGGAGCGCGATCGAAGGGGTTTAGGCCAAGAATTGTGCTGAGTGACAATCAATTTGATAGAGATGAGGGTGTTCTCGATCATTTGCCACGGGCTTTTGACCGATTCGCTATAGGTTCTTGATCATTCGTCGTGAGTTCTTGACCGTTCGTGTCGTGGGTTCTCAATCGTTCGTGCCATGGACTTTTGATAGTTGTCCTCCTCGCTTCTTGTTGCTCCAATCGAGCGATGAGTCACTGTGAGTTTTCATGCCATGGGTTGGACAGAGACCAGATCTGGAAAGATGTTTTTTTCATGATGCACTTGATGGTATTCTTGAGCAAGTACAAATCAAGGCGGGGATGGAGGCGACAAATTGAGGTAGGATGAAGGTGGCATAAGGTAGGGACGAAGGCAAAGGCTTGGAGGTTGACGAGATGGAATCAGAGGACAAAGGCCGAGATGGGAGCAAATGGAGAGATTGATCAGAAGGATTCAGAGGTAAAAAGGGGAACAATTGCAAGAGAAGGGACCTCCTAAAACTTTATGCCAAAACAAATTGGAGCAAACAAATCAGAATGGAGGGAGTATTATTTTTATGAATTTTTTTTTCTATTTAGATTTGAAAAATTAATAAAAATATTTATTTTTATGAAAATCTTTTAAAAATGAATTTGATAAAAAAAATTATCTAAAATTGTAAGACTATTCATAAAAGCTTCCTAGATGGGAGCTTTAAAGAAAGGATCAAAGGCAGGACAAATTTGCTCAACTAAGCAAGAGCATCCAAATATCACAAGTTGAATGCTTTTAATAAGGCCAAAATACCCTAGGGGTCTCTTAACTTGACCAACTCACACGAGTTAGTCTCTCAACTAGAAATCGGTTTAAGTTAGTCCTTCAACTTAGCAAGTTGTCTCGAGTTAGTCCCTCAAGCTATTTGAAGCGGCACGTGACTAACACTGTCATCTGCATCGTTTTATCTTTGCTATAGGTCACTCACCACCGCCAGCAATAAGTGTTCAACTGAGGAAAGCTTGACGGCGATATCATGCTAATGGATATTGTGCTTGTGTGCAATCGTCTCGCAATCGTTTGCAATCATCTCGCAATTGCCCACAATCGTCTGCAATAATCCAGAAACTTGCTTTCTTCTTCCTTATATACTGCAAATTCAAGGAAATAGATCTTTCTCCGCTTCAGATAGACCAACCCAAGTTGTCTGATCAATGAAACTACTATCTACTATCCCTTTTCATTAACATCCAAAGATAAAACCGTTGCCATCCTTGTATATCATTTTGAAAGCTTTGTAAAGCTCCGCATGCATATTGGACCAATCCTAGGATGTCTTAGGGAGGATGTTGGTGGGAGTCTCGAGATCTGTGACGCCAAACCCAAAGCGAGGCTTGTGGGTGGAGAATGATGTGTCGAAGGCGGTTGAGGATGAAGCCCAAAAGCTAAATGATTCCAGGTCGAATCTTGATATGGATGACCATTCCCTCTTAGAGCCAAACAAGTTCTTGGGACTGAGCTTCCAGATCAGCTTCATGGTGTAAAGAAGGCAGAGGGAATGCGGGAAGAGGTGCAAAACATGACTCAATTTGGGAAAGCTCCATGGTTTTGCTAGATTTTGAAGGCCAATTCTGGTGTTCTTGCACACTGACAAAACAAAGGCAAGGTCCGGCAAGAAGATGAATTTGCTTTTTAATGGTGTGATCCTCATAGGGACACTTGGCGCTCCAACTCACTTCAAGGACTAAGTCATTATGTTTTACCAAGTTCAAGGACTAACTTAAGCCAATTTCTGGTTGAGGGACCAACTTGTTCGAGTTGGTCAAGTTCAGGGACCGGAGGGGTACTTAGGCCTAATTACCTTGCCGCATCGTGCATTTTCTAACAAGAATTAAAGTTCCTAGAATCTTTTAAGTTAGCCGTTCAATTGCATCCCAAAATTTTAAGACTTGCTGCCTGTAGGTCACCGAACATTTCTTATGCCCATTGCCTAAGCAATGATTGACAAACAATTATGTGAATCTATAGCTCAAAACAGACCATCAGTAACCAGATCCTCCAGTTGCCACTCCATGCTTCCTCCCACACTCGCCTTTGCACTTCCCTCTTTCTTCTTATCCCGGGTTTGCAAATGAAATATGAAAGCCCATTCCTCCTTATCCCCTATCATATTGATGCCTTCACCATATAAATTGTAGGCATTTCACGGGAAAAAAAAGGGTCTTCTGTTAATGAGATCAAGACTTAGATACTTTAGCATTCAAAAGCATAAACTTCAGTAACAGAGTGAATACAGGAAAGCATACAAGGAAAAATCAGTAGTTTACATAGGGGGATTTCATATATACTCCTGCTAGATTCCAAGTAACTAAAATAAAGCAAAATGATTACTTGCGCAAGAAGAAGCAAAAAATTGATCTCACCTTGCCCAGTTCTATACAGGAACAGCCTCTACGAGTCTTGCAAAGTAGAACTGCGTTGTGGTAAGGCCTCTCTTCCTTATTTTCCACCCAACTTTGTTCAATGCCCTCTCCACGTCTGCCTCCGCATGAAGATATGCCCTTGTTGCCTTCGACGGCCCCGGGAATAGCTCTCCTACCCTCTTCAGTAGATCATAATACAAGGTCTTTGGAGCAAAGCTCAGAAACAATCGCTTCTCGGCTAAGGAAGCAAGGTGAGCGATCATCCCATCTGCCTTATTCTGCGGGTAATGTATCAAAACATCAAGACACACCACGGTATCATACTTCCCATCCAAGCTCTCCAAATCCTTCACTTCAAATTTCGGCATTACAGGCTCTGTGGCACCATCCACCATGGATAGCTGCTCTTTTGCCTGACCAAATCAACATCAGCTTCAGCTTCACAATCGTAATCATACACAAGATGGGCATGGTTCAGCTAATCTCTTTTATCAACACTTATGGATTATGAAGTAGTATCATTTAAGACTTCCTTTCTAAGTCACTTGAATAGCCCACTTCACTTTAGAATCATAAGGCCTAAGTCCATAGAAATAGAATCCAGCATTCGATCTTTTAGCACTTTATTTCGAGTCAATTCCACCTCAGAGAAACGAAAATCGGTTAATTAGAGCAATAAATTAAAACTAGTTTCATAACCCGTCTAACGGACGGGAAAATAGTTTATATAAAAATTTGTATTCCACTCGTTGCATATAAAAGATCTTTTTATGTTTTAATAAGACTATAATTGTTGGAATACATTTAAATAGAAATAATATTTAACAGTGGTAAGAATACAAAAAAAAAAAAAAGTGTTTGTCAACATACTTTAATAACACATATAATATAAGTAAGAAGGTGATGCAAAAGTCTACCAAGCGCGAAGAGAGCACTACAGTTAAAAAATGTAACTCACCTTTTACTGCACATTCCTCACACATCATTCGATTATCAATCTCATAATAATTTAGCTCTCAATTTCTAACAGGTGGAGCTTGAATGATTTTACTTACTAAGGATTCATATTGAAAATGACAAAGTTGGGATTTATAAGTTCAAAAGATAGAGTAAAGAGTTAGGGGCCACTTATCAATAACTGTTGAAATGATGTCATCAGCTTACATGTATAGCCTTTGATTAACCTTTCCCGAATCTTTGCCCTCTTATTCTTTCAGTGTTCAAATGTAGGATATGCTTTAGTTCATGAAATCAGTGCCCCTGTTGACTAATAGAATGGCATAAAAGGTACTTCACTACCAGGATCCATGAGTTGATGAAATATGAATAAAATATAATCCTTTGGAAAACAATCCATACTTGAAATATGAGTAAATTTCATGAATGGTCCATAACCTTTAGTCATTGTTTCCTTTTAGTCCATACCCTATTGAATATTCTGTTTTAGTCCTGAACCTATTAAAATGTTTCGTTTTGGTCCTAAATCTATTGAAAAGATTTCACTTTGGTTCCAATTTGATGAAATTTGTTAACTTAAAATATTTGTTTGATAATAAATTTAATCTGTATAATAATTTTTTTACAGTTAATGAAAAATTCAAATCACATTTTTTTTCTCTCTGTCAATTGAATTGATTCATTCAGAAAGAAAAAACTACTAATTTAAAATTTTTATTTATTGTAAAAAAATATTAAACTGTTTAAATTTATTGAAAGACAGTTACCGAATATTTAAATTAAAATTTTAAAAGTTTCTGTCAAAAAATTATTTTGAGTTAATGAATTTCATTTGGTGAGGGACCAAAATGAAATAATTTTAATAGGTTTAGGACCAAAACAGAACATTCAGCAGATTAGGGACTAAAAGGAAACAATGACTAAAAGTTAGGGACCATTTACGCAATTTACTCCTTGAAATATTGAAGGATACCATGGACAAAAATGTCACTAAGATGGCCAGAATTCCTTAACTTTGTGAATCTATGAGAAGCATGATTTATGCACCATCCCTAAATGATTGATGAAACATTAAGCAATGCAAATATTGCAAGGCTAGTAAATGGCAAAGTAAATGCATGATGGATAGATGCAAGATTTTCATATTGTCAAGGATTCTACAATAGAGCTTTTTAGAAAATAACAACAATATTCTCTAAAGTTAATAAGTCTGTGGTCAAATTTTTGTGTGTATAGGGCAAAATAATATTTTATAAGTAAAAGGGTTGTACATAGGTTAAATAATATTTTATAAGTAAAAGGGTTGTATCATTTAAGACTTCCTTTCTAAGTCACTTGAATAGCCCACTTCACTTTAGAATCATAAGGCCTAAGTCCATAGAAATAGAATCCAGCATTCGATCTTTTAGCACTTTATTTCGAGTCAATTCCACCTCAGAGAAACGAAAATCGGTTAATTAGAGCAATAAATTAAAATGCCCCAATCAGATTGTGTAAGAAATGCATCAACTGACCTGCTTCTCGGCCTCGGCGACCATGGCGGCGGAGATATCGCTAGCGGAGACAACGGCGCCCTCCTTCGCCAGCGGAATCGCAAGGCAACCAGTCCCACAACCGGCGTCGCAGACTGTGACTCCCTTCAGCGAGCCGTCTTCGGTCAACATCTTCATCACATTTTCCACGGTCTTCGAGTGGCCGAGCCTAATATCCAGCTGCACTTTGTTAACGTCGTCCGTCTCGCCGTAAATCTTCTTCCATCTCTGGAACCCCGAGTTGTTGAAGTACTCTTTCACGACTTCCTTGTCACCGCCGCCGACTTCCTCGGCCTGGAGACGGCGACGACGCTCCGGGTCGGCTAGTGACAGAACGGCAGCGAGGGCGGCAACGGACCCGCCGCCAATTACGGCTATCGCGGTGCTGTCGACTACTGGAAGGTCGGCAGCCGAGGCGGCGGTGGAGAGAGGGGGGATGGCGGCGATGGTAGTCGACCTGAACGATGCCATTTTGGGTCTAGAGGTAACATTAGAAAAGGGCGAAGAGTATATTTGGTGGTTGGGGAAGGGGATGTGGGAAGATAAAGAGGCTGAACACACCATTTTCTATTTTCTTTTTCTTTACTGGACTGGTCTCTCGGTTTTCTTTCAGTCACCGGACAGCCGGGACTAGGGCCCGAAAGCGATGATTACGTGTCCTCCAGAAATCCAAAAAGTTATGATTTCCCGGATAAGATAGACTTTAGAAATTAGAAGAAGGGCAAAGTGTGTTATATACCACTAAAGTTCAAGCCAGTTTTCGATTGGGTTCTCGACCCTCCTTTCACTAACTGATTTCTCTAATTTTACAATTGGACCACAGTTTTTTACTTTTTGAAACATTGATGCACATTTTCATTGCTAATAAAAGTCCAACGACACTTACGTATATGTAGGTCAGGAGCATATACCAAGAAACAACAAAGCTTGACAAAAAAATAGATAATAAATTCAAAGAAAGAAAACCTACCATCTGTACTCGATAGCAAAAACAAATAAAATATACAAGCTAATGAAAAATATTATTATTTAGGCAATTTTTCTATTTTTAATACATCTCAAACTTTACCTTTACAAAAAATCATTTATTGCATATTAAACATTGACTTTTAATATGGCAGGTAACTGCACTTTTTGATTCATTTGTGGTTTGGAAACATATTCTAAAGCCTAGGGCTCCGTTTGTTTATCTGTTTTTTTTNAAATTAGGGACTAAATTGGTGGTTGTCTCTTTAGCTTTAAGCAACTGCTAACGCCAAACGGTGATGGGGGGCAATATAAAGATGGGGGGGCAATAAGGTAGGCTCTGAAGAAATTAGGGACCCAGTGAGTAGTTATTCCCTCTACATTAAGGGATATTCTAACATGGCCTAAATGCACTATTAGTCCTCAAACGTTTCCAACTCGTACGATTTGCTCCTTGATTTTTGAATTAGTGTGAATTAGTCCTAATTTACAGCTTTACCTAACCGCGACGTCGTCTCTCTCCTCGGGCTCCGCCGACTCTCCTCCGGGCTTGCCCCCCCGAACCAAAAATCCTGGTTCCACTACTGCATAGCATAGTCTCCAAAAGAGCTATGTTTGTTGATTGTGTGCATAGTCAAGACTGAGAGTGTGTAAAAGATGGGAAATTCTTTACGAAATTAGTATATCTTCATGTCGTGGAAAACTTTAATGCAGTACCTTGGTATAATTTAGTTTGGAATTCCTCTCCTAAGTTCTCTTTGATTTGCTGGTTTGCTATGTTGAATAAGTTGCATACTTTGAATATACTCAAGTAGTGCACTACGTTGCATTCAATGCTTTGCCTTTTATGTCTAGTTATCAATGGTCTACCCATTATGTCTGGTTAAGGACGAGTTTAGGGATCATCTATTATTTGAATGTACTTATTCTCTATTGGTTTAGAGAGATATTATGTTCAAAGTTAAACTTATGGATGCTCCTAGATGGTGGTCTTAGATTTGTGGATGGTTTAGTAAGATGGTGAAGGGGAAGAGTACTAAAGCTAGAGTGAGGAAAGCTTGTTTTTTGGGTATTACTACTTACTTCTAAAAGGCGTGGAATGTTACTATTTATGAACATTGCAAATCACTGTTCATGACACAGTCTGCTTTTTTTTTTTCCCCAAACGCGATCAAATATTTTTTAAGTTTGCTCCTCTTTCTGCAAGGTAATCATATTCTTGAGGGCCTTTATTTTTTTTTACCCATTTTCAGTCCGTTTCACATTGGATAGAATGTGATTTTAGTCTCTGAATTTATACGTTTCCCCATTTCAGTCCCTAGGTGTGACATGCACGGCGTTTAAGTCCCAAAACCTATTAACTACCTAACTAAATTTTTTCTATTTGCTCCTTTGGTTCCTAAACTTTTTTATTGTTTTTTTTGTACTATGTTCTAAAGTAAAAATTTGGTCATCATGATTAGTTTATAATTTAGTTAAATCATTTATTTATTTATTTATAAAGTCAATTGTTAAATCCTTATAATAACTAAATTTTTTCCATATCCTGTATTGGTCCCCAATTTTTTTTGTTACTTTTGTATATTATTATTTTCTAAACAATAAAAATTTAGTCATTTTAGTTTGCTTACTTTTGGCCATACATCTGGTGGATTTGGCTTTGGCTAAATTTTTTCTTTTTATTTCTTTTTCCTTTTACTAAGTTAATGGTTAAACCATTAATTAGTTAACATAAATTAAATATAATTTTATATTTTAGTTATATATCTTTATTATTGATGACTGAGGTTTGTAGCATGACTTATTTACTTTGCAAGCTTTATGGTTTAATAAAGTAGTTGGGTCCATAATTGCTAAAATGAAAAATAATTTTTTCCAACTAAATTTCTCATCGACATTGAAAATTGGAATTTAAGTTAATAAAAGGTGTAAATTTTTAGTGAATTATTTTTCAATGGCAAAAAAATATTCATCATTTTGAACATGGGCATTCTTATGTTTCACAGCATTATGTTTTCATAACTAATCATTTTAATGATAAGAAAATAAAATAAAAGGAGCTCAGCTCAAAATTAAAATAAAATGAAATTTTAATTAATGAACATAAATTTATGAATGAGAATTTTTTAATTATTTATTGTTGATATTTGTTTTAATACTAAAATTTATCAGAAAAAAAAATATATGCTACAGTGTGCGGGTCAAAATATACCTTGTGGTATACTATATTTGGCAGAAGCACCATGGAAAATTTCATCATCATGGTTGCAGGTATCTTGATGTACTTATTGGTATGACTGTTGAATCTATTAATATTAGGCATAGTATTAATGTTAGTGAGGTTTTGGGATAGCATGTATTATCACATGATTTTGCTATTCAACACAAGTGTAGGTTCTATGTTTCTTTTATGTTTTTTTTTTTTTCAGGTTTTGCCATTTCCTTCTGCAGGCACCTAATTCTTTTAATTGTAAGCACCACTTGATTTTTTATATAATAAAATCTGTATCCACCATGATATTTTCCTTAAAAAAAATATCAACATTTTTAGGACAATATTGAAAATTAATTAACTGTTTATTGCTTCTTTAGAAAAAATGATCTATCATTTTGGAATATCTCAAAATAAAAAAAAAATTTCAATTTGAGATGTGAGGAGTAATTATATTATTAATAATCCTCTTTGGCATGCAAGATATCAATTTGTTCACGACTTCAGTCTTGGCTTGCTTCTGATGAAATCTATCAATCCTTTCTTGCCACAAGTAGTAAACAAAAGTTGCAAAAAAAAGTTCTCCTAACCTTGGATTTTGGGGACTTTCCTCTGGCTACTTTGATCATCCAGCCACATAACCTTATAAATTGGACCGCCGTATTCCCCTCTCTCTCTTTGGGGGG
>KK899829.1:0-42367 GCA_000696445.1 Aquilaria agallochum | reverse complement strand
TGGATAGAAAAAGCAATTAGCACTAATTGACTATCCGAAATATTTAATTAAATAACCAAAAATATTAATTCGATCACTATTTCTAACGATCCGAAGACAAATTAGTTCAATTGTGAATCTTATTGAGTTTAATGATGTAACTAAATAAGTGACATAAATGGAAGCTGATCAAAACTATAGTGATTGACACGTGCTTTAATTTAACTTACACCAAATAATTACGAATCCTCCATTTGACAAACTATCTCAATGAAAAATTTCAACAAACTCTTTTAGTATTCTCTTCCACAACCTTTGAAGTGTTATTATTATAATTCTACATATCCTTCTTGAAAAAAAGGTACATAATTCTTCATATAAAACAAAAATTTCAAACTAAAGACATACTAGGCTGGACTAGAGTACTTCTTTGTGAGGATCTATTTCCTTTATAATTAATTTTTGTTAGCGTGTGTAATTGTTAAAATGGTTTGGTTGCATCATGTATCTCACTTTTCTTGCCTTCATTTCCTCAAGTGAGGTCGAGAAAATGCTACTGGGAAGAAGTTTCCTGTGTTTTGAAACAAAGTGTGCTCCCTGAATTCCAAGGTGGGCTTGGTTAATGCAAATTTCGTACTTGGAGCTTGGCAAGTAGCTAGTTGTCGATACATTGGCAGATTTTAGTTGATATAGAGAAGCTCTAGGTTTTTTCCCCTTTGCCATAGTTAAAGCCTAAAAGGTGAATGGAATCATTTTTTTAATATTAAAGGGGTATGTTTTTTGAGCTTGTAGGTTCCTGTAGATGCATTTGTATTTTATAAATCTATATCAAGAAGCCTACCGTTTGACTATATATATAAGAAGTATTTCTTCACATTCCTCTAAATTGAATACTGCTGTTATTTATTGACTTGAGCATCAAAAGGGCATTTTGGGTTATTACCCCGAGAGGTCCTATTGAGCATTTTTTTTGTTTTTATATGCAAGTGATTAAGGTTGCTCGAGTTCCATCTCGTGTTTTCTATTGACCGGACTCCAAGGTAATTTTCTTATCAAAAGTATTTAGTGATATATAGAATTATATATAGAATGTTAAAATTTAAGTTGTCAATTAACTAGAAATCATTTTTATATAAAATTTTGTAAATATAACACTATTTCCTCATGAAGACATTGGGTGGCCAATTGGTTGCTGAATGTGAGAACATGTTTGTGGATCAAAGCTGAGACGAGTAAGAGTGACATCTATGTTCAAACCAGTAAATAATAAAATGTCCTTAGCTTAGCGGTAGAGACATTAGGATACCGAAAAAAAGATCAATTAAATATGGTAAAATAATTATTTAAAATTAAATAACTATTTTGGCAAGCGAGTGTGTGTAATAATAGCTAGTTGGAGGGGCGGAGTTGCGGTTTGTCTTTATCCCCGTACCACTATTTTGCACTTTACCATCTCACGTGTCATAGTTGGTAATTTTAATGCCACAATGGCGGAAAATTTATCCCTTCAAAAACCTTACAGCAAAAATTTGTTATTCCTGCTAAAGATTAATGCGTGCGTAGTAGATTTTAGTAAGATTTTCTTTAAAGAAATATTTGAAGTAATAGAAATTTAAAGAATGTTACTTGTCATATTAAGAAGAGGTCCGGTCCGGTAAGCGAAACGGGCGTTCCCAGGTAGTTTGATGGGTGTGGACTGGTTGGTGGACATGGAGTTTCATTTCCACACAAGGAATAGAAATCGCGCCAAAGGGGCGAAAACCCAACGGTATTATCCAAACGAATCAAATCTACAGTTCGAGATCTGCGTAAATTTGGAAAGTAAAATTTAATGTCCAAGACCCAGTCGCAGTCTCACTCGCTCTCCGCATATAATAAGCTCGAGCGCGCTCGCCAGATAACTCCAAACCCACTGTCTTCCTCTCTCTGTCGTACTCGCCCTGCTTTTCGAGGAAAATCCCAAAAAATCCTATTCATTTTCCTCGTTCTTTTGTCCTCCCCGGTGACCCCCCTCTCCAAAACGAATCTGAGCTTGTTCTGCAAGAATTCTTCGTCTTCGCCATCAAACAACAACTAGACTCCAAATGCTTCTTCTAGTTAAGCTCCGCTGCTAACTTTTCTTGCTAACTTACAGTGTTTCTTACATTTCCGAGCTCGTTTTGGCGATAATCTGGTCTCATGGTGGCTTTTCGGGATCACTCGTTTTGGCTTATCCTGCTCTGCGTTTTGTGTGTTGAGTCAAAGTATATAGCGTACGATACGACGTCCAAGATCGTACCGGGGAAGCTCAATGTGCATTTGGTTCCTCACACCCACGACGACGTTGGATGGTTGAAAACCGTTGATCAGTATTATGTTGGCTCCAATAATTCTATTCAGGTCCTTCTTCTTCTTCTTCTTCTTCCTTCTGAATTTCCGTGCTTTCTATATTCCTATTTAATTCTGATTCTTGATATGTACAGGGAGCTTGCGTTCAAAATGTGCTGGATTCTATTGTGCCAGCATTACTGGCTGACAAGAATAGAAAGTTCATTTACGTTGAACAAGTAAGAAATCTTCTTGTCTCCCCCCCTTTTTCTGGTTGTTAATTTTTTTGAATTTTGCTATTGTTAAGATAATGAACGGTGACTACTTGATGGCTGTACAGGCATTTTTTCAGAGGTGGTGGAGGGATCAGAGTCCAGCTGTTCAAGAGACTGTGCAAAAGCTTGTCAGCTCTGGCCAGCTGGAGTTAATGTACTATATGCACTCTCCCCGCGAAGTGCATGTCTATTTAAACTAAAATCTATAAATGTGCTTGGTTTGTGTCTATATTAGTTGTCCCATGGATAAATAGTTAGCAGAAATTAAACATTCTAGTTACGGTATTGCTTTTCTTTTAAGCTGTGTTGTGACATGCCACTGAAGTTGTGGCCAACTGTTGTTTGTTTGGCAGAAATGGGGGCATGTGTATGCATGATGAGGCAGCCGCACATTACATAGATATGATAGATCAGACGACTCTAGGACATCGGTTTATCAAACAAGAGTTCAATGTAACCCCAAGAATCGGTTGGCAGATCGATCCTTTCGGGCATTCTGCAGTGCAGGCATACTTACTGGGGGCGGAGGTATGGTTTTTCTCAAATTTGACATGTTGACCACGTAGTTTTTATTAGCAAACAACAGCTGCTAATAGATTATTTGAGTCAATCCACTAAAGCAAGCTCGCTTGTTGGCATAGGTTGGATTTGATTCACTGTTCTTCGGTCGAATTGATTACCAAGATAGAGCTAAAAGGAAGGATGATAAAGCTCTTGAAGTTGTTTGGCAGGGATCTAAGAGTCTCGGTTCAACTGCACAGGTTGGAGACTGGAGTTTTAAATTTCTTTAGGCAAAACAGTTTCATTGGCAGTCTCGTCAGTTTAGTTATTGTGGTGGTTAATTTTTCTCAACAAGTTGCTTGTTACGTTGTAGATATTTGCAGGTGCATTTCCGGAGAATTATGAACCTCCCGCTAACCTTTACTTTGAAGTTAATGATGATTCTGATGATCCAATTATACAGGTGAACTCTTTGTCAGACTGCAAATTGACACTAAAGCAGAACTATTAAATTTGTGTGGCGTCTAACTTTATGGTTCTGTGTTGAAGGATAACTTGAATCTGTTTGACTACAATGTCCCCGAGCGTGTGGAACTGTTCATCTCAGCTGCTATATCACAGGTACAACAGGCTCTTGTTTTCACACCCCTGGACAATAAAGGCAGTATAGGCTTGTCCATAAGACCTTTTCAGCAGCTCCTCTGTCACTTAGACTGATTGCTTTGTCTGAACTCTCTGTTTCCAAATCTCAGAAAGTAATCACCGTTTGCATGATTTTGTTAATGAAAGTACCCAATTTGGTGATAGTTTCTTGGCAAACTAAGAGCCGATTCATTTTAACTTAAGTCAACTTAATCTAAAATGACTTATTTTTAGTTTTACATTTTTTGACATGGGACCAATTTCATTTGAAAGGCAATATTATATAGATGTAATAATCCATTTAAAATACAATTTCTATAATATTATTAAATTTTTACGAATTTTTCTTTTTTTAATTCCTAAAAAAGAAAAATTCATAAAATTTAATAGCATATTGAAAATTTACTTTGAAATGAATTATTATATATACATAATACTGGCTTTTAAATGAAATTGGTTCTAGGAAAAAAAAGATGTAAAAATAAGAATAAATCATTTTGGGTTAAGTTGACTTAAGTTAAAACGAATTGGCTCTAAGACGATAGCAGAAATTTGATCTCTATCCTAAACTTTTTTCCCTAGGAGTAGTGTATCACAATCTTTTTAATATAACCATCAAAGGAGGTTTTTTTCTTTCTTTCAGGCTAACATAACTCGCACGAATCATGTAATGTGGACAATGGGAACAGATTTCCAGTACCAATATGCACACACATGGTTCCGACAGATGGACAAGTTTATACATTATGTCAACCAAGTAAGTATCCAGTTAGATCCATTCTGCACGTTTCATATAAGTTTGATCAGGAAGTAGTCATGTTTTTGGTTAAACCTGTTTTCATTCGTTCAGGCTTCATCTTTTTTACTGGTCATTTTTATAAGGTAGTGGATAATTGATTGGTGATGTTTGTAGGATGGTCGAGTCAATGCCCTATACTCAACCCCATCAATATACACTGATGCCAAATATGCTTCAAAAGAAGCATGGCCACTGAAGACTGACGATTACTTTCCGTAAGAAAATATTTTGGATTCCACAGCAAAAGTTTGTAAAACTAGAAACTTCTTTGGATTCAATTTCAGTGCAAATATTACCTACCTTTTCTTTTTGACTTGCATTTTGGGTTAAATTGCAATTCCTTTCTAGATATGCAGACAGCAAACATGCCTATTGGACTGGATATTTTACAAGTAGGCCAGCCTTGAAGGGCTATGTTAGAACAATGAGTGCCCACTACTTGGTGTGCACATTATACCATAGAAAATCATTCAGAAATAAGATTTCTGAACCATCCAAATCTTTGATGTTTTGCTGCTGCAAATGTTTGAACAGGCAGCGAGGCAGTTGGAGTTTTTAAAAGGAAGAAATAAAGCAGGGCCTACAACAGATTCCTTGGCTGATGCTTTAGCAATTGCTCAACATCATGATGCAGTCAGTGGTACTTCAAAGCAGCACGTTGCAAATGATTATGCAAAAAGGCTATCAATTGGCTATCTTGAGGTAACAACTAGTTCAATGCTACTATAGCCTATAGGTCTAATAAGATCACATAAAATTTGGTTTGTGTAATAATTTCATGCAGGCTTCCGAGGTAGTTGCAGCATCACTTGCCTGCATGGTGGAGTCTTCATCAAAGAAGAGCTGTGGAAGTCCAAATACCAAGTTTCAGCAGGTGAATAGAGCTAACTTTAGGCTTCTCTAGTTAGCTGCATGTCTTGTTTATGGTTTGCTTTGTGCTCTTGATTCAGACTTAAATTTGCATTGGTGTTTTCTAAAAGCATGTATGTGAATGACCAGCCACTACATATTTCTTGTTTTTTCTTCTTTTTTTTCCCCCAAAAAATTATTCTATATGTAGTGGGTGTTGGGATCTGCAAGTTGTTTATTCTCTTCCCAATTCATGAACTGAAATTCAATAAGTAAAAAATTGCAGTGAACAAAAGGCTCCTTTTGGTGTTTGTGTAAATGAGGACTGCCCGACTTTACATTCTCTCAACATGAATATAGTTAGATTCTTGCAGCTCATTTGAGTCTTTTTCCCAGACATGATCATAGCAGTGAAGAGCAGAGGGGTAAAACATTCAAAGTCTAAATGAAAATTTTGAGGTCCGATATCTGAGCCTGGAATCATAGGATATCTTCTGACTGTTGATAAATTAACATTAATTTTTTAGGGTAAAAGATTTCATGTTAAGGCGTGATCAGCAAGCTTTTTAAGATTCTTTTCAATTCCTGCCCTTTTTTATCTGCTTTTAGTTTCATTTTCGTCCTAAACTTAAATGAACAGATAAAAACATTATGAGGGATGTATTACTTTAGTCAAATTGAAATATGGAAATTTAGTCAACATATGTTTCTGTGCAAGGCACGGGTATAATCCCCTTTCTTCTCCTCTTCTTCTTTTTTTTTTTTTTGTTTTGGTTGCTCAGATGGAGGTCTAGTTGGATTATGCAACAAAAGGTCTCCTTTTTTTTCCCTCTACCCTTCCCTTTGGAAAGAGTATCATGCAAGGTCACTTTCTTAATGGTGGGTTGTACCAAGGTGGCTGCGTGAAGTTCTGATTTGAATGTGAAGAGGAATTTTCTTGCTTTATTTCCCTTAAGAAGTTCTGGATAAATTGGATAAGGAGCATTAGAAGTGCATCTTGAGAGCCCAGAGAACTGATCCTTTATTTAAGATAGAGGTGGCTGAACACTCTTTTGAGTTACTAAGGAGACTTCTTTTGCTGATACTAAGCCTGTTGACTTTCGAGTATTTAATATTTTAAATACTCTATCGCATTTCTTTGATACCTTTAATAGAAGTTTTTTCCCAGAAAAGATATGGGGAAAAGATGAGAAAAATTTTTGGTTCTTCTCTTCCATCGTCTCCTCACCCAGACCATAATGTGTGAGGCATATAATGAGTGCTCATGCTGGTGTATGAACTCTTTGTATTCATATTCCTTCTTTAAGAGATAGGTTGATTGCAATTTGCAATATGCTGATTTTCTACCCTTTCTATAGGTTGATTGAAATTTGCAATATGCTGGTTTTCTACCCTTTCTTGCATCTGACTTTGTCTCTGGGCTCTTTCAGTGTCCCCTTCTAAACATAACTTATTGTCCTCCATCAGAAGTTGATCTATCAGGCAGCAAAAACCTGGTAAACAGATGTAGATAGTATTTCACCGTGACAGTTTTAGATGATTAAATTCTTCAACAATTTTGATGAATTTCCTTGTTATAGGTGGTTCTTGTCTACAATCCTTTGGGTTGGAAAAGAGAGGATATCGTACGAATTCCTGTGAGTCGGCGACCCTTCACTTTCTAAATCATCTTACATCAGATGTTGCTCTTTTCCTATAAATACCAAAATAACTGTGACAATATGTTTTATCTGCAAATGTTCACACACATATAGGACTTTATAACACACGTATAGGACTTTATGCTCGAGGATCATAGTAGTGAATTCCTAATAGAAGTATTTAGTTGCCTTATCTTTCTTTTCACTCCATTTCATCTCTGCCTTCTCCCTTCTTTTAAGATTTGGGTTGGCAGACGAATTCTCATATCCTCTCCAATACCAGGGAAGCATTCTTTCCATCTTCTTTGTGAGGATCTTACTTGATCAACTTGGTTCAGGTTATTAGTGATCAGGTCGTTGTTAAGGATTCCAGAGGAAAAGAAATTGAATCACAGATTCTTCCCATCCAGAAAGCCTCTTTGGCCCTAAGGAAATATCATGCCATGGCATATTTGGGTAAATCTCCTAAGGTGGCTCCAAAATATTGGCTTGCGTTTCCTGTGTCATTACCACCTCTTGGTTTCAATACTTACACAATCTCAGAAGCTGGAAAGCCAGGTTAGACATGAGATTGACATACCATTGGCTACAAATACCTTCTCCAAGTATAACACCTTTTTTTTTGGATTGCTGCACTTTATATGTACTGTTATTTTCCTATGGTAATGACAGGTTCCACCACAAAGAGCTATGTACTGCTTTCAGGGAAAACCCATAAAAGTCAGAAAGATACAGTTGAGGTTGGGCCAGGAGATGCGAAACTTGTTTACTCTAGAAGTGAAGGAAACCTCATTAGCTACGTTAACAGCAAAACTATGGTAAGTTATTGGTCAACAGTTAAATTTCTCTTCTAGATTCATTTAGCTCCTGAAGCTCCTTGTGAACTTATGTTTTCCTTACAGATATAATAGAGTTAACATTTATACTGTAATTGAAGGTAAAGGAATCTTTAGCCCAATCACATGCCTATTATTCAGGGAACGATGGAAAAAAGGATGGTCAGGTAATTGGTTGTAAGAGAACAAGGAAATTATTATGTTTTCAAAGTTATATCCTGAAATTATTCTTTTGATTCAAAATGTTGAAGGCCTCTGGTGCTTACATATTCCGCCCCAACGGCACATATATAATCAAGCCTGAAGAGCAGGTATAGGATTTCACGAACCACTTGGACAAATAATCAAATTATGTTTAACAGCAATAACTGACAAGGATAGGGGATTGGCTGACATTTCAGGCTACTTTTCTACAAGGACCATTGGTAGATGAAGTACACCAAAGAGTCAATTCGTGGATATATCAGGTCAGTCATCTGTCAATGTACATAAGCCTTCATTTATTTTATTAGTTTTGAGGTCAATCAAGTGTCATTACAGTCACAGACAAGACATAATTGCTGGGAATATTTTTTAAGAAAAAATGGAGATAAGGTTGAAATGAGGATGCGTTGTGTAACTAAAGTTGAATTCAAATTCCATCTCAACTAGTCACCCAAAGTTCTGAAACATTACATAATTATACACCAGAACCACTGAAATTTATTCATTTTGAGTTGGTAAATGGTGCTGAAATACCAAAATTATAAGGATTTGGTTCAAATCTATCTCACTACCATGCACACATAAAACACGATCTCATCCGTCCTTGAAAAAGAGCTTGCATGCATTTGCACAGACGTGCTCAATTTACTATGTTTCATGCAATAAGAAGTTTGATTGGATTTAAGTACATAACAGATTTGTTGTACGTTAAGGGATGACTTCATGTCTATAGTCCACGAAATATAAATCATAATCCTCCAAGAAAGTAATTTAGCTATCCCTTAGTTATTGCGAGTAAATTTTTAACAACTATTAAATGTAATAACAGATCACCAGAGTCTACAGGGGAAAAGAGCATGCTGAGGTTGAGTTCATTGTAAGTTGCTCTTGTCACATATTTAGATGTTAATTTCTTCCTTAACAGCATTAACAAGAGACAAATCAAAAGCTTCTTGGAACAAGAGAAAGTTATTGATTGCAGGTTGGCCCTGTACCAATTGACGATGGTATTGGCAAAGAAGTTGTTGCTCGGATTACAACAGACATGAAAACGGACAAAACGTTCTACACAGATTCCAGTGGGCGAGATTTCCTTGAGAGGGTTTGTTGCTCCTGTGATCTAACAAACTAACATATTGGAAGGAGACTATTTGAATTGCTTTTTGTCTTAGTCCCTATACAAATATTCTTTTGCAGATTCGGGACTACAGGAAAGAATGGAATCTGGAGGTGACTGAACCTGTTGCAGGGAATTATTACCCAGTATGTCAATTTTGTAGATGGGACTGATGGTCCCCTAATTGCTTCTATGCCTTTGTCTTTGTAATTTTTGTACACGTTACATCATCACCTAGTTTAAGAAAAAATGAGAGCAAAATTTGCGTTCTTTTCCTTCTTTGATTAAGAATGTCTTGCCGAATTGTGTCTTCTGCCTCATTAAGTCGCTTTTTGCATCTTTTTAGTTCATTACAAAATGTGCTAGTGTTCAGTATTGTAGTTTGAATCATAATTGGTTATTTCTGCATCATCTCCTTGTTAGCATGAAATCTTCCTTGTCTTTGATCTTCATTTTCACTTGATTTGCTTTCAGATTAATCTCGGGATGTACATGAAGGATGACAGTAAGGAGTTTTCAGTTTTAGTGGACCGACCTGTTGCTGGATCAAGCATTGAGGACGGCCAATTGGAACTCATGCTTCATAGGTTCTGTACCTTTTCTTATGACTCCTTACTCTTCATTCTTATATGTTGTAAACTTGTCAGTATGTTAATTTTAACGGTTAGGTACTGGCTGATTGAACACTGGATAACATGAGTGCCTTGTGCCTTGTTTGCTGCAGGAGGTTGCTTCACGATGATGGTAGAGGCGTTGCTGAAGCATTAAATGAGACGGTTTGTGTTCTTAATAAATGCAGTGGATTAACTGTAAGTGCACTGCTGAACCCATGGTCTTTACTTTTTGTGTTATCAAACTTTTCAAAACTGTTTTGGTTAACAAATGTAACTTCCGCAGATCGTTGGGAAGTATTACTTCAGAATAGACCCTATAGGAAAGGGTGCTAGGTGGCGCCGGACTTTTGGTCAAGAGATATACTCCCCTATTCTCTTAGCCTTCACAGAGCAGGTAAACAAGACATTTTGATCACCATTTGCGTTGATGCGGTAAGACATACAGGGTGATGCATGATTGGTAGAACACAATGCACATTACAGGATGGAGATGGATGGTCCAATTCTCATGCACCGTCTTTCTCAGCAATGGATTCATCTTACATTTTACCGGATAATGTTGCAATAATAACCCTTCAGGTTAGTCTCTGTTTAGTTTATCCTATTCTTCCGTGTCTGTCTGTTCAGAAAGGGACACAAAAGGCTTGCAGGGCCTTCCAAGCATATTTCATTACAGAAGTTAACTTCATGAAACCTTGGCTCCACAGTACACTATTTTGCGCCTTTAATCAACCTTCAAGATGGATTCTGATGCAGACACTAACAAACTTCTCTTAATCATCTTAGGAGCTGGATGATGGAAATGTTCTATTGCGACTGGCCCACTTATATGAGGTTGGGGCATTTTCATTTAGTGCAACAACCTTACTTTGCAGTCACTTCAGTTTTGATTGATGGTACATGCATGATTGGTCTTCACTAACTTGGAGAGAAAATGAGAAAGTCCCTATTAGCATCATGTTTTTAGGCAAACTATCACTCATGGTTATTGAAATTTTCCATTATGAGATGAACTAAAACACCATAAACTGAATAGGATGAATAGAATTTATCTGCATCTTCTAATGTTTGAATAAGCTTTTTCCTCCAAATTAATGCAAGGTTGGGGAGGACTCAGATCTCTCAGTCACGGCAACTGTGTATCTAAACAAATTGTTTGCAAATAAAAAGGTAAAGCAAAGGAGTGCTCAAAAACCTTAGTTTGGTTATTGTGGTGCTATTTATTTGTTCCCGTGTTAATGAATTCTTTTGTTTTGTATCCAGATTAGAAAAGTAACGGAGATGAGCTTATCTGCTAACCAAGAAAGAACTGAAATGGAAAGGAAGAGACTAGTCTGGAAAGTTGAGGGATCCACTGGAGAGGTCAAGAAGGTGGTGAGGGGAAGACCGGTTGATCCAAAAACTCCAGTTGTTGAACTAGCTCCGATGGAAGTCCGAACTTTCCTCATCAACTTCGCTTATAAAAAGGAATTCACAAGAAGGTACTACATTGAACACTTTGGACTCTGAAGTGGTTTTATTATACCAATCTGAGAAAGATTTCACAATATATTTCTACTGTCACCATGATAACTTGTTGATTCTTGATCAACTTCAAACTGGGTTAATGTGCAGGTAAGCTGATTGCAAGCAGGCTGCATAAAGTTTCAGGAGGGAAGCAAGCTACAATGTTGATTTATCAAGAGTCAGGGACATAGGCTCCTGTCATGGAGCAGCCTATCTGATAAATATATCCGTTAATTTCCCTTTATGTATAACCAAATTCTTGAGTGCTGCTCAAGTTTGAAAGCTGAACTTGAGCGTAATAAATGGATAACCTAGTTCAGGTGAAAATTCCGAGTCAGATTAAGTTCGATTCATGCCAGTTCAGGCGTCAAAGTTGAGTTTGTGTGTACAATAAGTCCTGTGGGCATTGGCATAATGTAGTACCATTTTGATGATACTGAATCCAACTGAAAAATCTGTGCTTTTCGGTTCTTATTTTCTTGAAATGAATTATTAGTCTTCATCTTTCTCTAGAAAAGAAGGATAAAAAAAAGGATCTGACAAAAACTCATTGAAATCGTCGATTTCAGCCTTATTTTTCAAAACTTGTGGGAGAAACTCATTAAGTATCATGGAACCAGCGTAATTGTTACAAAGCCTCCAAGGAGTTTGTGTAGTAAGGTAATTTCTTCGCCTTCAATGGGTCGAGATGTCGGGTTCCAATCTCCTCCATTCTCTCGGTTTGAACGACGGCGACATAATTATGGCAAACGATGGTTGGGCTAACATGGGCCGACGGAGGCGTTGCTGGAGCTTTGAAGTGGCCGTCGCCGAATCGCGGGGCCGGACCTGGAGGAAAGGAGTGACCCTTGTACGGATGTTGGGAAAAGTCCAAAGTTTGCCATAAACGTTTGGCTCTTGAGCGCGATTCCCACCAACGTTTTTTCTGGTACAGATATTGCCCTAATGTTAGGACTGGATATGCTATTAATATTACAGTTTACTGTTAAAAACATAACATAAAAAGGGAGAGATTATAGGTTTTGAAATCCTGTAATACAAATGTAACTTTTAATAAACTTTAGGAACTTCATGTAATTTAGCATTTTAAATTTTTATGTATTAGACACCTTATCTATCATTGGATCCACTGCTAATCACACAAAAATAAAATTCGAATTCGTATGTCATATTGTGATGTGTTTCTGATTACTCGAATTCTGATCAAGCAAAACCTACTTATCTAATTCCGAGGTGTTTCTAAGTCTCTCCACATGGTCTTTTGATCACCTAAAATTCACCACAACCCGCCACTTTGTTGACCAATTTCATCGGTTGGAAAATATTCAGATATGATTCCTCACCCACTGAACCCAATTTCTTGTTTACATGTGTCACCACATAGTTCAAGCAACTTTTGTGATCCCTTATCATTCCCTTATGACTCTTAATTTTTCACCCCACCATCAACGGAGTATACTTTTTTGCACAATTTGGTTCATATTTGCTTTAACATATGATGCTTGTTTTGTGACAAATACTGATGTTCAACATTACTTCTCCCTCTGTCACTCGATGACAAATGCAATGGCTTGGATTTGTGAACAAAAAACTGAAAGACGTAAATTAGATAAAGTTCTTGAATTTTATTAAAAGTTATATTAGTACTATACAATTTCAAAACCAACAAATTTTTGTATATTGTTAGGTTTTTAACAGTTAGTGGTATATTCGATCATAAACTGTAACATTAATAGTATATTCGGTTTCAAACTGTAATATTAATGGCATACCAACTTCAAAACTGTAAGATTAGTGGCATACTCGGTTCTAAACTATAACTTTGGTGGCAATATCGATACTAAAGAAAATTTTAGTTGGAAATCTAATCCATGAGCCAAACATTGGTGGGAATTTTGGTACTTTTCCCTATAGACATTGATCGAATTGACCAATTGGTCCAACTTGTTATGTTGGATGCCCTACCCATATCTTACCCAATATTCATCACTTACTGAGCGGACAATTTTCATATTCATATCCTACTCAGTTTTGAGTGGATTGGGTACAGTAAAATCCATCCACCTTTAATGTTCATTTTGTATTGAACTTAGAACACCTTCCATGTTCACCATATCCTCGCCAAGGATGTTGGTGGGTCGGATGATGATATTCCTACATCCAATCCACTATGTTAGATGCCTTACTAGCATCCCACCATTACAAGGCGGAAGAGCTTTAGCGACTGAATAAATAGTGGCAATTAATCTATGGTGCGACTGACAAGCTACTAAATTAGTCAGTCACAAAATATATAATTGCACCACTTGGAGCAATTGAGATGCGATTGGAGCGTGTGACTAAAAATGGTAGGCGTTGGGTCTCTGACACGTAGATACAAAATAACTCAAATAAATAGTCACATGTTGATTGAAAGTTAGTCACTTTATATTTTAATTTTTTTAATTTTATTTAAAATTGGTTATATTAGATTAAGAATAATTGTTATAATTATAAAAAGTAGTTTATGATTAATATAATAGTTTAAAATATTTAATTATTATAATTATTATGATGATTGGTATAATAATAATCATAATTTTTAAGATTGGTAATTATTAATATTAAGAACAACAATTATCATAAAACCTAGATAACGACACAACCAAACCCATCAGAAGAGCGTATCCTAGGTGTCTTGATTAGATTGAGCATGACTCTAATGCGCTTCATGATCCTGAGCGTGCTACAAACAAACACTATGATGTGTTGTTTGTTGCCCATGAATCCTAGTTCTAAAAGAGTACCTGCATTGATACTCCACCAACTTGGTCCAAGAACAAGAAATTGATTGAGGAAGAAAGAAAAGAAGTTAGAAACAGAAGCAAAGGTGAGAAGAAGAATTGTAAAAGGGAAATTAGAAAAAATTTGATTGGAAGAAAATAACTTGCTGCATAAGTGCCCTAAAGAGTTAAAAAAAACAAGAAAAAAAAATATTGTTCAAAGCAACTTATATTCTTATTATTCTATGTCTAAACCATGAAATACAGACCTTATTTATAGTATTCTAAGCTAAGGCAATTGACCATACAAATTTAGAAAGGATAAAAACCTTAAACTTAGTAATAGAAATAATCCTAGTCAAACTAGGGTTTGAAAACAAATTTGTGGGAAATTTGGGTAACATATTTCCTATGTCCCCATCCCACAAACTAGTTTCCAAGCCTAAAATCATGCTGAATAATCAAACCAAATAAGAAAATTATAAAATTAAAGCCTAGAAAACAAACTATCCCCAAAAACCCCCACAAGTGTTCTTGGGTGCACCCTAAGTGTCACTTAGGGTTTGTGCTTGGGCCTCCTAGGTCCAATGAGCTTTCCAGGGTTTCATCCACTTGAATATTCATTATAGTGTATGATTTGAAGTTCTTGAAGTCCTGGACGTGAAATGTTTATCTAAAATTTGAAATGGCATGGGAGGGCTTTATAACGGGCTTTATGTGTGCCTTGATAAGCACTTAGAGTGCCTCTAGAGTTTCTTTAGTCTTTTCCTTATGAGAGGTCCTATGTTTATCCTCAATTGGTCCTTGGATGCCTCAGGAGCCTTAGAGCTTGATGGCCCTCCATCATCTCCCCATTTTTTAAAGAGATTTGCCCTTAAATCATCACCTATATCAAATAAAGATAAGTCAGAAACATTGAAAGTTATACTAACATTGTACTCACCTTTGAAGTTCAATTTGTAGACATTGTTATTAATCTTTTCCAGCACTTGGAATGGTCCATCTTCTCAAGGTTGAAGCTTAGACGTCATTTGGTTAGGAAATTTCTCTTTCTTCACATGAACCTAAACCCAATCTTCTGGGTCAAAGGTCACTTCCTTCTTTCCTTTGTTGGTTTAGGTGGCATATTGTTGCGTCTTCTTTTCAATTTGTAACCTTACATTTTTATGCAATGCTTTAACCTTCTCAGTCTTCTTAGCTCTATCTACATTAGAAAGTTGACTTAAAGGCAAAGGAATTAAATCCATAAAGGTTAGTGGATTAAACAAATAAACAACTTCAAAAAGTGAATACTTGATTTTTTTATGCATTACCCTATAAGCAAACTCAACATGAGACAAAACTTTCTTTCCAAGTTTTCAAATTCTTTTGAATGATGGCTTTTGAGATAGTAATCAAAGTTTTATTTGTTACCTTAGTTTGTTGTTAGTTTATGGATGATAAGTAGTAGAGAACATGAGTTTTGTATCTAATTTGCCTCACAAAACTCTCCAAAAATGACTAAAGAACTTCATATCTTGATTACTTACAATTTTTTTTTTTTGGGATTATATGTAATCTCACAACCTTTTTGAAGAAAAGATTGACAATATGCATGTCATCATCTATTTTGTGGCATGGAATAAAATGTGTCATCTTTGAGAATTTATCCACAATCATAAAGATTGAGTCTTGTCCATTTTTTGTCCGAGAAAGTCCTACAACAAAAACCATAAAAATATTAATCCAAATATGAGTAGGAATAGGCAATGAAGTATAGAGTCCATAAGGGTTTAGTTGTGACTTAGCCCTTTTACATCAAGACAACCAGCACATAGTCTTTCAATATTCCTTTGCATCTTTGGCCAACAGAACTTCTCTTTGAACACACTTAAGGTATTTTCAACACTAAAGTGTCCCATTAATCCTCCTTCATAAGCTTCTTAGACTAACAAAGATTTCAAAGAATGCTTAGGAAAACACAACTTATCTTGCTTAAAAAGAAAGCCATCATTTCTATAATACTTGTCAAAACTTGATTATGCACATTTAGCATATAGCTCGCCAAAGTCAGAATCATTCTCATATAAGTCTTTCCAGTATTCAAAATCTAAAACGTTAGCATCAAAAAAAGAAAGAAGAACATATCTCCTTGATAATGAATCGGCCACAATGTTCTCCTTACCTTGTTTATATTTGATATGGTATAAGAAGGTTTCTATGAATTCTACCTTCTTTGCATGCATTCTATTCAACTTTCCTTAGCCTTTTTAAGTACTTCAAAGATTAATGGTCCATGTGGATAGTGAATTCCTTTGGCTACAAGTAATGTTGCCAAGTTTCAAGAGCTCTTACTAAAGCATACATCTCCTTGTCATAGATAGGGTAATTTAATGTAGCTCAACTTAGCTTTTCACTAAAGTAAGCTATGGGCTTTTCTTTCTGTGTTGAAATAGCTCAAATATCAAGTCCACTTGCATCACATTTAATCTCAAAAGTTTTAGAAAAATCAAGCAAAACTAAGACAAGTACATTACTCAACTTGTGCTTAAGTGTTCTTTTTTATCATTTCATTTAAAGGTGTAACAATGCTTTAGAAATCTTTTACAAACCACCTATAAAAGCTAGAAAAGCCATGAAAAGGTCTCTCCTTCAAAACTGATTTAGGGGTGGGCCATTCTTGAATGACCCTTACCTTTTCTTGATCAACCTTTATACCTTTTGAGCTCATAAAAAAACCAAGAAATATAACTTGGTTAGTATAAAAAGAATACTTCTTAAGGTTGGCATACAAATTTTGTGCTCTTAAAGTTCCTAACACATGCCTTAGATGATCAACATGTTCATGCAAACTCTTACTATAGACTAAAATGTCATCAAAGTAAACAACCACAAACTTTCCAATAAATTTCTTTAGGACATGATTCATAAGTCTCATAAAAGTACTAAGGGTATTAGATAAGCCAAATGACATGACTAACCATTCATATAACCCAAATTTTATCATAAAGGCAGTCTTCCATTCATCCCTCTTTTTCTTCTTGATTCGATGATAACCACTTTTAAAATCAACTTTAGAAAATAAAGTGGATATATGCAACTCATCAAACATATCGTCTAGTTTAGGAATAAAATGTCTATACTTTACAGTAATTTTGTTGACTGACCTACAATCCATGCACAATCTCCAAGTACCATATTTCTTAGACACCAAGATCACAGGCACAGCGCAAAGACTCAAAATTTCCCTCATATAGCCCTTTAAAAGTAGGTCTTTAACTTATCTTTGAATCTCCTTAGTCTTATTAGAGTTACTTTTATAGGTTGGCTTGTTTGGAATGAGAGCTTTAGGAATAAAATCAATTTGATGTTTAATGCCTTTCAATGGTAGTAGTCCTCTTAACTCATCAGGAAACACATCTTCAAAGTCCTTCAACAAAGAAACAACAACACTGAGAAACTTGTTAGTTAGGTTACTAGATAAGAACAAATTTTATTTGTTAAGTAAAAGAAGCACTGGCTTTTATGCTTGAAGGGTTTTTCTCACATCACTTATTTTGACTATCAAACTCTCTTTTCTTCTCTCAACTTTATTCTCTCTACTTTTATCTTGGGATCTCTTAACACTCTTCTGGCCCTCATGGTCATTCACCTTTCATATTTCTTTTAATCTCTTAACTTGCCCTTCTTCACTTAGAGCCCCTATCTCTATTTTTTCTTTCATTGATTTTTTTTCTCGGCCTCATCATGAATCTTCTTTTGATCCTCCATGACTTGTTGCGGTGAAAGTGGCACCAATGTAATGGTCTTGTCTTTGAATTGGAAGGGATATCCATTCTTAAAACCATCATTTATGACTTTATTTTCATATTATCATATTACCATGCCCTCCCAAAAAAGAATGTGGCTTGCCTCATTGGGAACAACATCACAAAGTACCTCATCTTCATATCTCTTAATTTTGAAGGCTATGATAACTTACTTGGTCACTTTCACTTTATCTTCATTGTTAAGCCATTGAAGTTTGTAAGGTTTCGGGTGCCTTGTGGTAGGTAGCTACAATTTTTCAACCAAAGTGGTACTAGCAACATTAGTACAACTCCCTCAATTTATAATTATGCTACATACTTTTTCTCCAATATAGCACCGAGTGTAAAAGATATTCTCCTTTTAATTGTGATATTCCTTAATGTGAACATTCAAGGCCCTCTTAGCCATAAGTGTAACTTCTTCCTCCATAAATTCTATCTCAGGTTCATCTTCCATGATTGGCTCTTCATGCTTCTCTTAATTACTTTCACCCATGACTATCTCTCCCACATCATTGAGCACCATAGTTCTTTGATTCACACAATTTTTTGCTAGATGTCCCTTCCCTTAGCACTTAAAAAACTTGGTCATGGTTTTAAATTCAACTTTAGAATTGAAACTACCTTCTTGAGGCCTTTGAGGTTGGACTTTAAAGGGTACCTCAGGTATAGACTTAAAGTCCCCATTCTTTGGCCCCTCTTTCCTCCCATCATGGCTCTAAGATAGCTTCATATTAGGATTAGATTTTGTGGAAAACCTTGCTGCCCTTTTCCTCTTGAGTTGTCTTTCCACTAGAATGGCTGAGTGCAACATATCTTCAAGTTCCACACAATTGTGCAACTCTACTAAAGTGGCAATATTCAGGTTAAACCATGCAAGAATCTTGTCATTATTACCTCTTGATCCTCCTCTAGGTTGGCTCTCAACATGGTCACCTCTAACTCCTTGAAATAGTTTTCCATATACTTAGTTCCTTAGGTGAGCCCTTGAAGCCTTTGGTGTAGCTCTCTTTCGTAGTAGCTCGGGACAAACCTCCTATTCATTATGGACTTCAACTATTGCCATGTTTACATGGGCTTTTTATGGTTTCTTTGTTTAGAGTTCACAATATAAGTCTATCAAGCAAGAGCATAGTTAGTAAACTCCAAAATGACAATTTTTACCTTCTTCTCATTGAGGTAAGTATAATACTTAAAGATTATCTCCACTTTGAGCACCCATTCAAGAAATGCCTCTGGATCACTCCTCCTTTTGAAAGGTGGGATTTGTAGCTTGATTGTATTAAGGTTGGGGTCCTCCATTGGCTGGCTCCTCACAGGTGGTGGTGGCAGCGACATACTTTCAAAGTCATCCTCACCATAGTTAGTGACTTCATGGCTTGTAGATGGGGCTCTCTTTAAGGGCACCTTAGGTAGGCAACCTAAGATGCCTTTTTTTGTGGTGCCTTGGAAGCACCTTGCTCCAATCTTTCTAACCTTTTGTTGGATTCCTCCATCCTTTCCATCATGGCTTGAAGTTTGGCACTTATGTGAAGGATGACTTTCATTAGTGAAGCCTCCAACTCCTTCCTTATGTCTCGACTAACTTCCTTAGACATGGTATCTGTAATCAAAGATCTTTACAAATATTTTTTTTCTCTTAAATTTGTTAGTGGAAAGTTGCTCAAACAATAAAAACTCTCAACTTCTAAAGCAACTCACTTAAATCATACAAGCATTTTAAATCCTTCAAAACTTTTCAAAATCCTTCTTGAAAGAAAGAAAAATAGCTTAGAAAACATTTTGAAAGGATAGGATAAGGCAAGAATAGGATCTTCTTCCAATGAAAGATTGAAAGAACAAGAGAGAGAAAATTAAAGTTTTGGAGATTAGGGTTTTGGGTAATTAGGAATTTTTTTTGTTGAAAATTGAAACTTTTCCTTTTTTCAAATTCTTTTCTAGCCTTTACTTGATTGATATTTATTGATTTTCTTCCTAGATGTGGCTTTCCAAAATGTTGAACTACCTTTTACTGCAAGAGAAAAATGATGGAATCAAAACTTGTAACAAGAAAGAAAATATAACTTGTATTGAAAGAAAGTAACTTAAGGAATAAGGATGCAAACTAAAAAAATTATTTTTGAAATTTTTTGGATATGCAAAACACAAAGAACAACAAATGGAAATGATGCTTGGATGACTTAAATGGAGAAAAACAAAGAAGGGCTTGGATGAAGGTATTTTGGACACACTTTGAAAGAAATTTGAAAAAGACAAGAACAAAACTAATTAAGATGGATGAAATAATGCAAAAACAGAATGAAATAAAGGAAAATAAAACAAAAGATAGGATAGATAGGTCCTCTTTGTGGAACTACGATTCTAATACCTTTTGATGTATTGCTTGTTGCCTATGGATCTTAGTTCCAAAGAGTACCCAGATTGATGCTCCACTAACTTGGTCCAAGAACAAAAAATTGATTGAGGGAGAAAGAAAAGAAGTTAGAAATGAAAGCAAAGGTGAGAAGAAGAATTGCAGAAAAGAAATTAGAAGAAATTTGATTGGAAGAAAAGAACTGATTGCGCAAGTGCACCAAGGAGTTGAAAAAGAACAAGAGAAAAGAATATTGCTTAAAGCAACTTGTATTCTTATTATTTTGTGCCTAAACCATGAAATATGGACCTTATTTATAGTATTATAAGCTAAGGCAACTGCCATAAAAAGTTTAGAAGGGATAAGAACCCTAAACCTAGTAATAGAAGTAATCCTAGTCAAATTAGGGTTTGAAAACATAGTTTGAACACAAACTTGTGGGAAATTTTCGTAACATATTTCCCATGTGCTACAAACTGGTTCCAACCCCAAAATCATGCTAAATAATTGAACTAAAGAAGAAAATAACAAAAATCAAGCCTAGAAAACAAACTAGCACAAAAACCCCCAAATGTGCTCTCACATACACCTTAAGTGTCACATGGGGTTTGTGCTTGGGCCTTCTAGGTCTGATGAGCTCTCCAGGGTTTCTTCCACTTGAATCTTCATTATAGTGTATGATTTGAAGTTCTTGAATTCCTGGACATGAAGTGTTTGGCTAGAATTTGAAATGACATAAGAAGGCTCCATGGTGGGCGCCAAGTGTGCCTTGATGAGCACTTGGAGTGCCTCTAGTATTTCTTTGGCCTTTTTCCTTGTGAGAGGTCTTGTGCTTATCCTTAATGGGTCCTTGGATGTCTTATGAGCCTTTGAACTTGATGGCCATCCATTACACTATAATAAAATATAAACCCTATTAACAAGTTTAACATACAAAAAAAAGACAAAATTCAAAGGAAAATGAGGAACACATACCAGAATATGATGTATGGCTAGAAAAGTAACACGAACCTGAACACCAATAAGAATAACGAACAAAAATGAGCAAAAAACACAAATAAGGGGAGAAAGAAAATTGTTAAAATACGGGGGTCGGCCGAATGAGAAAGTGGTAGGGTTTATAGAGGGTTGGAATTAAGGTAACTAAGTTGCCATTGATTTTTACTTGCACATGAAAAAAGCCACTAACATGCGATTGAAAATCACTCGCACCAGCTTGTCATGAGACTTAAAAGTCAATTGCACAAGTTATGTGCGACTGATTCATTCAATCGCAAATCTTTGAAATTCAAATTCAAAATAAGTGACTAAAATTTAGTTGCACAATGAAATAATTCAATCGTATAACGAAATAATTCAGTTACTTAATACAATAAATTTAGTTGCATTTTCTTTAGATATTTCTAGAAATAGACACACACACACACACACACACACACACACACACACAAACACTTATATATTAACATAATTGTATGATTATAATTAAAACTGGGAAATAATTTGATACAATAAATCAATGAACATTACATAATCAGTGGAATAATATTTTATTTTGTGCGACTAAGATGCGATTAATAGAAAAAAAATATTTTTAAATGTGTGACTGAATGTGAAGCAACTAACACATTCAATCGTATATCAGTCACTAGCCCACATATTTGCCATAGACATGCAATTGAGTAAGCTTGCCATTGATTTTCATTGGCTTTATTCAGTTGCTCCACCTCTTTTCTCTTCTAGTGTACCCATCATCTAGTGGATGGACATGGACACTTTTTACATCTATATCTTACCAATTTTTAGGTGGGTTGAGTTAGATAAAACTCATCCACTTATTACACTTTCACATCCACAAGTATTAGGAAAATATTCGAATGGAAAATAGCACATCATGAGTTTTTATAAGGAAAAATTTGTATCAATAAGCATTAAGAAAATGTGATGAAGATCATCTATAGGAAAAATAATCTGAGTAGTCTCCACATCTTAGTATCCAGAAACTTGAAAGAGAAATTAAAGTAAAGTCATCTTCTTTTTCCTGAAACAAACAAATCCTGGAGTTATTGCTTGGAGCTACCCAAAAATGACATGTAATTGACAAAGCACTCCCCACAAATCTCTAGCCAGAGACATTATCATTTTACAAGAGGATGAAAGGACAATCAGGATGGTTGTGTGAAGCCAATAGGTCAAGGCATAAAAATGAATTAGAATTTTTTAAAACTGTATGATAGCATTAGGTATGGTAAAACTAGAACATTATATCTATCTTTTTTAATTAGCCATATATATTTAGGTTGGATGTGGGGTGGGTGTACCCCAAACTTCATCTTACCGAACCCATTAGGTGAAAAAAAATATGAAAAGAACCACATTTGATCAAAATTTGTTCAATTGAAAAAAAATAAAAAACAACCCATTGAATAGGATACAAATCGGATTCCCATTAGACCGGGTGTATATTAACATCCTTAATTATTGGCTATTACAACAAAGAAGTTGGGAAATCACTTACTATATGTTAGCTAGTATTTGGGTTGCAAATTGATAGCAATGCAATAAAATGCAATTCAACCAATTATGTATGGTCTCTCAGTTCCCAACTCTTAATTAATTTTTCCATTTCAAAATAAAGTGAAACATTTATAAAGTAATGCTAAATTCTCTGGCATTTAATAATATACTCTATTCGTTCTAAATCTTTGCATTATTTTACTATTTTGAGTTATCCAAGATCTTTACTTGTTTTCCATATTTAGTAAGTTATTTTATCATATTAGTTTTAAAACTAACATTTTAACGTTCATTGTTTTTTCATTGTCCTTAATTTATTACATGTAAAAGTATAAAGCTAAACTAAAAAAAAAAATTAACTTTTCATTCTTTTTTAATCTTTGTATCAAATCTAAATATATCAAACAGGATAAAATTAGTATTTTATTTGGTGAAATATGACAATTTAAGGTTACATATTTCGGTGACATTTAATTTCACCGGTTAGCTAGCTAGAATGATATAACGGGTATACCTAAGAATAAAAATTAAATACTCTCTCTAATACTTAATAATTCTTAATCAGCGTTTGATATTATTTCATATGTATTTAATACTTTCTCATCTAAAAAAATATTAAACATATTTTTTTTTGTTATCCCAAAAATATTAAAACATTTTAATTTTTGAAAAATTTGTAACTTCCAATTTATTTTACTATCCTAATTTAAATTTTCATTTCACAAAACTTACAAAGGAACATTTTTATTTTTTAATCATTATTTAGACTCTCATTGAAAAAATTTTTAATTTTTTTTAAACTTTAGTTTCATGGGAAAAATTGAAAAAAAATTTATAAATTATATAAACCTTAATCTCTAAGTTAAGAGAAATGATTCATTTTTTATTGGACGGAGAAAGTGTTATTATAAAAATATTTAATTTCATCGAAAAAAAAGAAATGTCCTAATTTCACAAAATTTAACCGCGCGGGAAGCGGGCGTTTCGCAGCTAGTTGGATGGATGAGCAGAGCTTGGTGGTGGACATGGACTTCCCAGTTCCCACAGAAATCGCGCCAGATGGGCGAAAGCAATTAATTTTACGGAATTCAAAATCTGCGTAAATTTAGAAAGCAAAACGAATGATTCAGTCACAGTCTCTCTCTGATCTCCTCTGATCTGTCACTTTTACTGCAGACAAAATCCAAAGAAATCCGATCAAATCCCATCCATTTTAATTCCCGGCCCGGAAATTCCCTTTCTTCGTTACTTCTTTTCGTCTTTTCTCCCCCGACCCACCGCTCCAATGCGACCTCAATCATAATCCTGTTTTGTCTCTCATGGCGGCGATTCGGGATCAGTCGTTTCTTTGGCTTCTGCTGCTCTGCGGCCTTCTGCGTGCAGAGCCCAAGTACATAGCGTACGATACGACGTCGAAGACAGTTCCGGGGAAGCTCAACGTTCATTTGGTTCCTCACACCCATGACGATGTTGGATGGTTGAAAACCATTGATCAGTATTATGTTGGCTCCAAGAATTCTATTCAGGTCATGTCCCCGAGACTAAAGATTAATTTGCTATTCTATGTTTCTTTCTTTCGTTTTTTCTATTTTTTTTCTTTTGTTTGCTTCTAAAATAATCTCGATATTTACAGGCAGCTTGTGTTCAAGATGTACTGGATTCTATTCTCACGGCATTACTGGCTGACAAGAATAGAAAATTCATTTACGTTGAACAAGTATGAGATCTTACCTCCTCATTCCGATCCTTTCAATTTTTTTTGTTATTTTCCAATCTTTCATTTTCTGACTCACTCTTAATCTGATTTCCGTTATTTTGGCGGTAATGAAACAGTAGTGTGTTAGTGTTAACCAAACAATAACGGTACAGACAGTGACTCAGTTGTATTGTCTCCGAAAAAGAAATGTCAATAATTAGAAATTTGATACTATAATAAAAAGTACCAGATCAAATATAAAACGAGTCCAATGCAACTCTAGCTTCCCATGCTCCTCCTTTTCCCCACTTAGCCTCGCTAGGGGTGGTATCAATCAGCTCGAACCCTCCCCAACTTCAAGCTCAACTTGATTTGTTAGGGTGGCTTGAGCTTGGCAACCTTAAGAATATCTTAGTTCAAGTTTGACTTGCCAAAAGGTTCAAGTTCTGTGTGGTAATGTTTAACATGCTTAATCTAGAAAATATAGAATCTGTCACTACTAGAAAAATGATGATTTCTATTAGAAATTTTCGATAGTTAGCCGTTATAAATGACCATTTTTGGTGGATAGTCATTTGAAACACGTCTACCAGCTCCTAACACATTGGAAAAAGGCTCCTAATCCAGCAGATAGCCATTGAAAATTTTTCCTTAAAAAAAAATTTATTTTTCCAAGGTTGCAAATGGTAGTTCCTTAAATGCTCTAATTCAAAGATTTATCTCTAGTTTGCAAAGTACTAGAAGTTTTGGACTCAAACTGCCATTTTTCAGCTCTTGTTCACATAATCAACTACACACATAGCCTCCAACTCCCGGAAATGTGTAGTTTGGTCCTGTGGTCTATACGGATTACACTTAAACCACCATTGGGTAGGGATGGCCATTGGGTGGGTCGGGTCAAGTTTGAATCAGGTCATTCAGGTTCATGTTTAATCGGGTCAGCATGTATTCGGGTCCAGGTCGGGTTATTTGGGTTCGGGTTGAGTAGATTTTTTATTCGGGTTGGGTCAATTCGGGTTTATTTGGGTTTGAATCCAATCGGGTTGGGTTATCGGGTCTTAAACCAGATTCAACTTGATTGTCATATTTACTTGGTTCACTGATGCATAAGTCGAAATGGTTGAATCGCTTTAATTTTTTTATTTAATTTTGATTAAAATTTAATTTAAGTAGATATAAAAAATAATATAAAATTTATGAAGATATATTAATATATAATTTATTTAATAAAATACTACCTCTATACCCAGTTCTTTGTAACATTCACTATTCAATAATTAATCTATAGTTTTTTATTTTTAAAATTTTAGTATATAAATAAAAAATGATTATATTAAAAAATAAATAAAGACCTATAGTTTCTAAATATATACTTTTTAAATTATTTTCTAACAAATAATCTCCCCCCGTCCAATTTTCTTTACTCCATTTAACTTTTCTGATTAGTTTGACTTGAATTTATTTATATCATTGTTTATTGAAAAATTTAAAAAATATACATTTAAAAATCATGTATAAAATTTTTTATTTATATATTAAATTTTTGAAAACAAAAAATTATAGATTAATTGTTAAAATATGAATGGTACAAAAAATTTGAGACAGATGTAGTAATATAAATAAATTCAATTCAAACTATTCGAAAAAGTCAAATATTTCAAAGAATATGGGACGGAAGAAGTACTATAATTTCTAAAACCTAATTATTCTTATTTCTCTATCACCATTTCACTAATCATTTCCCATAGCTCTCACTCACTCACTCTACAATGTAAAGAAAATCAACAAAATAGAATAAACTCATTCACATATATTAAATCATAATTTTTTTAAAGTCTTTGCCGATAATATATTTTATATTAATTTAAGTTAAAATCGGGTCTTGTCGGGTTTAATCATTGGGTCATTTCAGGTTTGGGTCAAGTACTCAAGTTAGGTTTAGGTTCGGGTTTTCTTGGGTTCGAGTTCAAGTCAGGTTCGGGTTGTTGACTTTTCTGATAAAATCGGGTTAGGTTAGGCTTGGGTTTGGGTGGGTTAGGTCAGATCTTCCCTTGGGCATAAAGTTGGTGAGAAAGATAGGAAGGAAGAAAGAGAAAAATAATAAAAGGAAGCAAAAGATGGTGAGAAAGAGGAAAGACAAAGAAGAAGAAGAAGAAGAAGAAGAAAAGAAAAAGAGAAATAAGAAGGTAATGATAAGGAAGAAATAACAAAAAGAAGGTACATAATGATAACGAAGAGATGAAGATAGAAAGAAGAAGAAGAAGAAGAAAAGAAAGAAGGGAGAGGAGGAGAAAATTTTGTGAAAAAGAGAAGGAAGATAGGAGAGAAAATAAAATGAGGTTTTCATGGAAGAGGAGAGGATAGTTTTATAATGGTAGAAGAGGGGGGTGAATTAAATTCAAAAGCAAAAATTGCAATTTTTAGCTAGATAATTTGAAAGAAAATTTTTCAATTTTCGACAGATAGTGAAAAAAAAAATTGAATGTTGTAAATTTTGAATTCATAAAATTTTATTTTGGTGGCCAATTTTGAGCAAAATTTTCTTTCAACAAGTAGGAATGTGACTAGAAAATTTTTCTGACAACTAGCCGTCAAAATTTTCAACGGCTAACCTTTGGAATTTGTTTGTAAAAAAAATTTAAATTCAAAAAATTTCATTTTCACAGATAATTTTGGGCAGAGAGAAATTCGATGGAAAAGCCGTCAAAAAATCTTGCCAAACAGTTTTTTATGGCCATTTGTCAAAATTTCTGACAGTGGTTAGCAATCAAAAAAGTGTCCATAAAAAATTTAGGAAACTTTAGTAGTGTTTTTAGACTTTAACTAAATTAAATTTTAATAGAAGTCAATAACTTAATGCCACATATGTGGGTGTGGGTGTTTATAGAGGTCCATGTATAAGTACATAACAAGTGCACAATACTTCAAGTTGTATCGTTTTTTACCAAGAAAATGTGTTAGAGCACATAACAATATGCCCTAAAATTTGAAAAATATTTTTCCTCGAAAAAATTTAAAGTAATAGGGTTCGTAATAGGTAAAATCGACACATTTGCCTCTAAAGTTTATATACAGAGTAATTTTACTATTGAATTTTTTTATGTGCAAATTTGACATTAATTTTTTTAAAAGGTGCAAATTTATCATCGATGTTTTATATTATGAGTAAATCTACCAGTAACCACTAAAATTGTTTATGTGGCATATGTGAAAAAAGAAAAAGAGAGAAAACAGAAAGTTTCAATTTAAGTTTTTTGTGTCTTACCTTTAGTTCTTAAGTTTCTGAATCTATTATTTTTATCATCGTATTCACTCCAACAACTCCCATTACTCTTCTCCACCCTCCACCTTTTTTGCCACCATTGCTATCTTTACTATTCCACACATCCAGTCAACATTTCTAAGAACAAACCTCAATCAAATAAGGTTTGATTAATGCAAGTGAGACTAAACCCAGAGGAGTTACAGTTCTAGAATAAATGATCAATTAAAATAGTGGCGGATGGTTGCTCGATAACAATGACAAAGGTGAAAACAAGAAGACTCAGCGAGAAAGGTGTTGAAACATAGAGCTTTGACTTATTTAGGTATTATGAGAGATTTGAGTAGCTGAGGGTTAAGGAAAAAACTTTTATGAATTAGTTTAGGAGTTATATCATGGAATATTATCTAAATAAATAGAATATTCTCAATATTTAATGACTAATGGCAAGATTACCCAAATAAAAATGTTAATGTCAAATTTGCTCACGGAAAAATTCAATTGCAAAATTACTCTACCTATAAACTTTAGTTGCAAATTTACCCTTTTATGCTTTATAATATAACCAAGTAAGTTTAAATATATCATATATATAATATAAAATGGAAGATACCCATACCATTGTTAGGAAAAATAAAAATTACATATGAAAAATAATCATTTATTTTATATTGTTGGAATGACATGACATGAGGTGGATGTGACACATTTGTACACATGGTATATGGCCAAACATCTCTCCTCCAATCTGGTGGAAAGAAACATGACAAATCATATAGGAGGCACACAAGATCATGGCATTCTCACAACTATGTTGATTTTGATCTTCCGAATTATATATATATATATATATTTGCTTAGACTTTCTGCTTAGTAGTACCAGAATGCCATGATCAAGGGACTTTATTTATTGAAGAAGGATGCCATTAGTAGATTCCAATACTTTAAGTTTTCCTTGTGAAGCTTGAACATGAGTTGGCTTGCCATCTCCTTCTTGGTTTTAGTCAATTGTGGCAAAATACTTGAATTTTGATTTCTTACGTCTGAGATCACATAATTGGCCTACGAGCCTTCAGCCATGATCTTGCTGGAGTTGGAACAACTTGGTTTTCAATTGGCTTGAATTTCACATTTTAACTTTGAAGTTCTAGATTATTACACTCGGTTCAGTTAGTTCGAAGACGAGTCGAGTTGCTGTATGAACGGCTTTCCCGCATCTCTATTTCTTCTCAAACTGAATATTACATGCACTTTGTCTAGCATTAAATTAATATAAAATAATATAAAATAGCTCATTTTTATTTTTATATTTTTTAATCAAATTTTAGTCTCATTTGAGAGCTAATACTATATATTTATAATAATTTATTAAATAATATTTTTATATAATGCACTTTATCCATTTCATAAATGATGAAATATTTTTTGGGTGTGAAAATTAAGGTATATGCAATTTATGATTTTTTTTTTCATTTTTACCTATGGAACTAAACTTAAAAAAAGATTTCCTTTTAAGTTTCGTATAATAAGGGTTGAAAAGATGATTAATTTTTTTTTTTTGGATTTTGTGTACTAAGAGCTTAAATAAAGATTAAAAAAAATCCTTATTCAGTTTTATACAATGAGAGAGTAAATGTTAGTATTAAGTTAAATTAAATGTTAAAAATTTTCTAAAATAAAAATGTTTCAATCTTTTTGGTATAACCTAAAAAAAATACATTTTATCTTTTTTTTAGTAGAGGAAGCATTAATTTTTTAAAATTTTTTAATTTTAGTGAGAAAAAACTCATAAAAATTTATTATGTCATGAAAAAATTTTATTCAATCAATTGTTATACTAGTATTAACTTTCATAACACTAATACTAAAAAAACAATAAAATAAAAAATAAGCTGCACCTATTTTTATTCACATCTCTCATCTTCCGCTTCTCGACTCTCAACCATTTTTTCTGTTCTCCTTTTAAGATTCTACTCAAGTTCCCTCCTTTGCCATACCACTTCTGCTTCTAGTTCAATTTATTAGAGCCATTATCCTGGCCCGAATTCGTGATCACGATTCCAAGGTGTTTACCCTCAGTCGGCCGATGGTTATCACAACAGCGGTAACTCAGCAACGACTAGTTATTTGTCTAATTATCTTTGTTTCGTGTGCCTCCGAGATGCTTGTGAAGAAATCAGAGTAATTTTCTTCTGTATATTTTACACTGAAAATACGTATGTACAACCCTA
The DNA here is from genome assembly GCA_000696445.1 of Aquilaria agallochum. NCBI lineage: Eukaryota > Viridiplantae > Streptophyta > Magnoliopsida > Malvales > Thymelaeaceae > Aquilaria > Aquilaria agallochum. Next base: position 12,489 of record KK899829.1, on the reverse strand, counting down.
ATATATAGAACTAATGACTAACAAAGAATAGGAAAATTACAGAAGAAAAGAAAGCTAAAAAGAAAGGAAAGCTAATTACACCTTAGATATTAAAGGAAATAAAATATCCCCTTTAATTCTAGTTTCCCAATCTTGTTCAATCATATTTTACAGCTAGAATACTTTCCAAATCTGAGAGATTTGGTCCTTGAATTCCAACACTACCCCTCAAGTTGGACAAAAAATATCTTTCATGGCCAGCTTGCCCATTAAGTTTTCAAATTGCTTTGTTGGTAATCCTTTAGTTAGAATGTCTACAACCTGTTCTGTAGTTGGGATGTAAGGCATACAAACAAGTCCTTTATCCAATTTATCTTTTATGAAGTGCTTGTCAATCTCCACATGTTTAGTTCGATCATGAAGTACTAGATTATGAACGATTAGAATGGTTGACTTGTTATCACAGTAGACCTTTATAGGTAGTTAAATCTCCATTTTTAATTTCTCAAGAAGCTTTTTAATCCACAAGATTTCACAAATGCTGAGAGCTACGGCTCTAAATTCAGCCTCGGCACTACTCCGTGCCACCACACTTTGTTTTTTGCTACGCCAAGTGACTAGATTTCCTCCAACAAAGGTATAGTAGCCTGAAGTTGACCTTCTATCTATAACACTTCCAGCCCAATCAGCATCTGTATACACTTCCACTTGAAAATTGTCATTTTCCTGAATAATAGTCCTTTTCCTGGAGTACCCTTTAGGTACCTCAGTATTCTATTGATTGCATCAAAATGTTCTGCCCCTGATAAGTGCATAAACTGACTCACTACATTCACTACACCAACTAGATGTTGATATTGCTCTTTGTCCACATGTTCTCCTGAACTTTTGGGTTGAAGTTTTAGGTTGGATTCCATGGGTGTTTCTGCAGGTTTGTACCCAAGCAACCCTGTTTCCTCTAGTAAATCCAGTACATACTTGTGCTGAGAGACAACTAATCCTTCTTTCGATTGAGCAAACTCCATGCCAATAAAGTACTTGAGGATCCCGAGGTCTTTTACCTCAGAGTCTTTAGCCAATAGCTTCTTTATTCTCGTAAGCTTGGTATGATCATTACCTGTCAACACTATATCATCAACATATACAATTAGCACTGCTACCTTGCCCTCCTTTGAGTGTTTGTAGAACATGCTATCATCGGCTTGACTTTGGGTGTAATCGTGTCTTTTTACTGCCTTACCAAACTGTTCAAACCAAGCCCGTGGCAATTGCTTCAACCCATATAGAGACTTCTTTAACTTGCACACTTTTCCACCTCTATATTTTTCTTCAAATCCAGGCGATAACTCCATGAATATTTCCTCTTCTAGCTCTCCATTAAGGAAAACATTTTTAATATCCAACTGGTATAAAGGCTAGTTATGATGAACAGCTAGGGACAGCAGGATTCAGACTGAGTTCATCTTGGCAACTGGTGAGAAAGTTTCTTGGTAGTCAATCCCATAGGTTTGGGTGAAACCCTTTGCCACAAGTCTTGCTTTGTACCACTCTATACTGCCATCAGATTTACATTTGATAGTAAAAACCCACTTGCATCCAACTATCTTCTTTTCTTGTGGTAGGTCCACAACTTCCCATATTGCATTTTTGTGGAGAGCTTTCATCTCTTCCAAAATTGCTAATTTCCAATTCGGGTTTTCTAGTGCTTCCTGAATGTTTCTTAGAACAAACACATGAGAAATATTGGCAGCAAATGCTCTATGGTCCTTCTAAAGTCTATGATAGGATAAGTATTTGGCAATAGGGTGTTGAGTATAGGAGCGGACTCTTTTCCTAAGTGTTATAGGTAGATCTAGATTAGAATAAATAGAAGGACTTGAGGTTTGAGAGGGAGAGATACCTAGGTCATTTAAGTGACCAGACCTCGGAGGCGATGATTAAGTTTGGATAACCAGCTGATCGTTATTATTATGATGAAATCTTCGCCTAGTATAAACACGAAGCTCAAGATTATTTGGCAGTATTTCTTTTCCTATTTGTATCTCAGTTGGAGAAGAGATAGGTTCATTAGAAAGAGGTTCACTCGGAAGAGTTGGCCCTGTATTTTCTGCTGAAATATAATCAGGAAATAGATATATTCTAGGTGTAGGTGTAGGTATAGTGATATTTAAATCCCAAAACTGATATCCATATCCTCTCTCCCCTTGAAGATGAGTTTTTTTTTTAAAAAAAGGTTGTTTTTTTTCAGAAATATCACATCCATACTGATGTGTGTTTTTTTAGTCACTGGATTCTAGCATTTGTAACCCCGTTTATTAGGTGCATAACCCAAAAAAATGCATTTTTTTGCTTTAGGATCTAACTTGGATCGAAGATGTGAAGGAAGGTGAACAAAGACAGTACATCCAAATATTTTGAAAACACTGCAAGGGAGTTTGATATTTCAAAACACGACTAGGCATTCGATTTATCAAGTAACATGCAGTCAAGATTGCATCACCCACAAATACTTAGGTACATTCATAGAAAAGAGCAAAGCTTTACCTACTTCAAGTAAATGACGATTTTTTCTTTCAGTAATACCATTTTGGTGAGGAGTGTTACAACATATAGATTGGTGTAAAATACCTTTAGAGCGTAAAAAACTCCCTAAACACTCATTGAAATATTCGGTACCATCGTCGGTTCGAAGGATACTTATTTTAGTTTGAAATTGATTTTCATTCATTTTGTAGAAATCTTTAAATAGGTTTTCTACCTCAAATTTAGTATTCATTATATAAACCTAGCATAGATGAGTATAGTCATCTATAAAGGTTACAAACCATTTTTTTCCAGATAGGGTAGTAATTTTTTAAGGTCCCCAAACATCACTATGAATTAAGTAAAAAGGGTGAGATACTCGGTACTCAAGAGATTTATAAGGGATACGATGACTCTTAGATAAATAGCAATGTTCACAATAAAGGGAATTGGAATCCACATTTTAAAACAAACTAGGAAATAGATGCCTTAAATAAGGAAAACTAGGGTGCCCTAATCTTTGATGCCAGAGCATAATTGTCTCACAAACTGAAAAAGAACTAATACTACCACTCAGACCTTGAGCTTGTTTATTCTTTAGAAGATTATCACAAAGATAATAAAGTCCATTGATCATTTTAGCACTGCTAATCATTTTTCCCGAACTCTGGTCCTGAAATTCACAGTAAGAATCAAAGAAAATAATACGGCAGTTAGAATCTTTGGACAGTTTGCTTACCGATAAAAGGTTACAAGATAGTTTAGGGACATGAAGGACAGATTTTAACTCAATATTATCTGAAATTTTTACAGTTCCTTTCCCTGCAATAGGTGAAAGGCTACCATATGCAATACGAACTTTGTTATGGCCAAGACAAGGAAAATAAGAATTAAAAAAGGTAAAGTTATTTGTCATATGGTCAAAAGCACCTGAATCAATGATCCAAGGTGCAAGTATTAAAGAGCCAGATAGAGCACTTGAATTTCTACCTGTTTGAGCCAAGGCAACATTAGAAGAACTAGACTGTGGATCGAGTTTTAGCAGTTTTAGAAGTTGGTCGATCTGTTCTTTATTGAAAACCTGATTTCGACTGGTTGCTTCATGTGCTGAAGGTGTTGAATGGCTGCTTTTGTCCCTACTAGGCTTACTGCTCTTCCAATCGGCAGATTTTCCATGGAGTTTACAGCAGGTTTCACTAGTATGTCTGGGTTTGTTGTAGTAGTCATACCAGACACGAGGTCGTGCATTTGAATGCTGCTGATTAGCACCAGTAACAAGGGCAGAAGTTTCTATAAGACCACCAGAATTCTTCTTGCCCAGCATAACATTTCAGCGGCTTTCCTCACGCCTTACTTCAGAAAATACTTCTCTTATTGGTGGTAATGGACGCCTGCCAAGGATACGTCCTCACATATCATCAAAATCATCTCTAAGACTAGAAAGGAACTTGAAAATTTGATCACTGTCCACAGTTTTCTAATGATGATTAAAGTCATCAGCGTTCTTCCACTCATAGTAATTAAAGAGGTCAAGATCCTGCCACATCCTTCTCAACGAGTTGAAGTATCTTGTCACATCATCATCTCTTTGGTGAATGCCTCCAAGCTTCAATTGCAGTTCGAATATTTGGGACTGATTTCCCAAATCTAAGTACATCTGGGTTACATTATCCCTGAGTTCTTTGGCTATGGAATAACACATATAGTTTACACTAATGTCTTCATCCATAGAGTTCACCAACCATGCCATGATCATGGAGTTTTCTGCATCCCATGTGGCATATGAAGGATCTGTTGGTGCTGGAGCTTTGGTATCTCCAGTTAGATACCCAATCTTGCCTCTTTCACGGATATACATCCATATTGATTGAGACCAACGTAAGAAGTTCTCTCCATTGAGTCAAATAGTAGTGATCTGGACTGAATGAGCTTCAGTATGAGTTATTTTGGTTTCGATGGTCTTAGAAGATGTATTAGGAGTAACAGGGGTGGATTCAGACACTCCAAACATTTTTTGGCTAGAGGAGAAAAACTGGACAACAGCTAGGGTTTCGAAAAACAAGGCTAGAGAGAACCCAGCTCTAATACCATGAAGAAATCAGAGTAATTTTTTTCTATATGTTTTACACTAAAAATACGTATGTACAACCTTAATATATAGAACTAATGACTAACAAAAAATAGAAAAATTACAAATAAAAAGGAAAGCTAAAAAGAAAGAAAAGCTAATTACACCTTAAATATTAAAGGAAATAAAATATCACCTTTAATTCTAGTTTTCAGTCATATGCTACGGCTAGAATACTTGCCAACTCTGAGAGATTTGGTCCTCGAATTCCAACAGTTTGACGGAGTGACTGAACCAAAGCTTCGATTCTGGTGCAACAAGGGTGAGGAAGAACAGAAACGGAATGAGTTTACTGAGACTATCCTTGATGGATCCACGAAATTTGAAGAGTATGGCCAGGCTGAATCAAGAAAAAGTGAATTTCTTGAGCTCCAACATGTAGGTTCTGTACGTGAATACTGAGTTAAGTTTGAAGCTGTACTTAGTGAGGCAAATGAGCACGAGGAGTCTGTTGTCTATTCGTTCATTATGGGGTTAAAGGAAGAATTACGGGGTTGTGTTAGATTACATAAGCCTCAAACTTTGTATACAGCTCAAGGTCTTGCCAAACTGCAAGAACTGTACCTGTAAATCTGGAACAGATAGAAGGATGCAGTAGTAGAAGGATTTCCACAGGTAACTGTAGAAAGCACTACGCGACACGAGGATTCAACACCTACAGTAATTCAAAAACAGTAAGAGAGTTGTGTTTCTATTTCTAGCACAGAGGAAGACTCACTTGCTATTTATCTTGAAGAACCTCCAGCAGACATCAGAACTGAAGTTGATCAGGGTGTAACCTTTATGGGCGAAAACCTGGTTATTACAACAGCAGCTACTACTGGTGAACCTGAGGTTTCTCTAGGGGCCAGCTGGGTGCTTCTCAATATCAGAATTCAGAAAGGTTCATATTTTGATGACGAAAAAAATGAGAAAGAAGCAATGCGCCGGCTTATGGTTAGGAATGCAAGTGTGTCCTATCATAATGACATTAAGCTGGAAGAAGAAGGGGCCAGCAAAAGCTCAAAAGCGAACAAGGTCATGAAGCAACAAGTGCGATTCCTTTTGGATTTTTATGGAGCGAAGATAAGAAATTTTGGAGCTGTTCTATGAGAGTTGCTGTCAAGAGGAACAAGAATTTTGGAGCAGAAGCAAGGCAAAATGGAGGAATTGGCAACTCGTTTGGGATGCAGAAGGTTGCTGAACTACCTGTATACATAGTTGCAGTCTCTATGTTTCCAAGTAGAGGGCAAGGGTGATGCATATGACGAAAGCCTGTCAAGCAGCAGAATTCTTCAGTAATAATAGCTACATTTTCAGCGGATGCTTGAAAATTTTTCTTTTCTTTGTTTCTTCTTTTTAAAAAAATGAAAGACGGCCGAAGTTCTAACAAAGTAGGAAGTCTAGAAAATTCAAGATAGAAGTTTGGTTCCTGATCCTTGAGGGCAAGGATCATCTCGAGGGGAAGGCAATGTTGCATGCACAACTGAGACAGTGCGATTAGAGCTGCCTGGAGCAAAGATTAGTTCGAGGGCCAAGTCAGCAGCTATGTGAACATTAGAGCTGATGTAAACCCAATATGAAGAGAAGTCTAGGAATGATTTACAATGTTGCTTAGGGAAAAAGAATTAGTGGATTATAGATACTCTTATGTTGTATTGAGAGTCAATGTTGAATGATGAATCTCACTCTTTTCTCTGCATATTTTCTTCTTCCCTCTCTGTCTTTCTTTTTCTGCTGAATTCCTATTATGCTCTCTCTCATGTCTCACCTTCTGCTTTGTTTCTCTCTCCCAGTTCGGTCATTTCTTCTCTATTCCCTTCCTTAATTCTATTTTTGAGTGAAATTCTGGTTAGGCGTGCAACATTTTAGTATATTTATATGGAATCAACTGCCAAAGATTTCTGCATCTGCCACTGATAGTGACAATTTGCTGATTATACAGGCATTTTTTCAGATGTGGTGGAGGGATCAGAGTCCAGCCATTCAAGAGCTGGTGAAAAAGCTTGTTAGCTCTGGCCAGCTAGAGTTAATGTAGTATACTCTCTCAGTCTGGTTTCTAGTCTATTTAAAATCCTAAACATGTTTGCTGTCTCAGTGTTAGTTGGGCTACGGATTAATAGCTAGGAGACATTCTAGTTAGGGGTGTTGCTTTTGTTTTAAGCTGTGCCATAATATGTCATTGAAGTTTTGAGCAATTGGTGTTTGTTTGGCAGAAATGGAGGCATGTGTATGCATGACGAGGCAGCCACACATTACATAGATATGATTGATCAGACAACTCTTGGACATCGATTTATCAAACAGGAGTTCAACGTAACCCCAAGAATCGGTTGGCAGATTGATCCTTTTGGGCATTCTGCAGTGCAGGCCTATCTTTTGGGGGCAGAGGTATGGCTTTGCTTAAATTAAACATGTTGTTTCTGTTGGCTAAAAATAGCTATTAACAGATTGTTTGACTCAATCTACTAAAGCAAGCTCATTTTACATCATAGGTTGGATTTGATGCACTGTTCTTCAGTCGAATTGATTACCAAGATAGAGCTAAAAGGAAGAATGAGAAGACTCTTGAAGTTGTTTGGCAGGGGTCTAAGAGTCTCGGTTCGACTGCGCAGGCTGGGAACTATTCTTACTTTCTTTGAGCAATGCAATGTCAATGGCTATCATGTCAGTTTAGTCATTTGGTGGTTAATTTTTCTCAACAAGTTTTTCGTTATATTGTAGATACTTGCTGGTGCATTTCCTGAGAATTATGAACCTCCCAGTAACCTTTACTTTGAAGTTAATGAAAATGTTGATCATCCAATTATACAGGTAAACTCTGTTAAAATGTAAATTGGCTTTCACCGGGTACCACTAAAACTTGTTCAGCATCTAATTTTAGTTTTTATTTCTCGAAGGATAACTTGAATTTGCCTGACTACAATGTTGCTGTGCGTGTGGAACAGTTTATCACAGCTTCTGTAGCACAGGTAAAACAGGCCGAATGTTTTTCACACCCTAGAACAATGAAGATAGTATTGGCATGTCAAGGGACTTTTGCAGCGGCTCCTCTGTTAATTGGAATGCTTTCTGTCTGAATTTTGTATTTCTTGATCTCCGGTAGGCAAGTAATCAACATTTCCATGATTTTTGCTAATGAACATACTAAATTTGGTGATAGTTTCTCAGCAATCTAAGACAATAACTGGAGTTTGATCTCTATCATAACTTTTTGTCCATATTAATAATGTCCCACAAATCTTTCTTCATATTATCACAACATAAAGAAGTTCTTCCTTTCTTTCAGGCTAATCTAACTCGTACAAATCACATAATGTGGACAATGGGAACAGATTTCAAGTACCAGTATGCACAGACATGGTTCCGACAGATGGACAAGTTTATACATTATGTCAATCAAGTAAGTATCCAGTTAGATCCAGCCTAGATTTTGTACTTTCTAACAAGGAATAGGTCATGTTTTTGCTTCAATCTATTCAATGCATTGTCTTCACCTTATGGAGTGGTCGTTTTGATAGGAAATGGTAATTAACTTCGTGATGGACTATCGATTAATGATGTTTATAGGATGGTCGTGTCAATGCCCTATACTCAACCCCATCAATATACACTGATGCCAAATATGCTTCAAATAAAACATGGCCACTGAAGACCGATGATTACTTTCCGTAAGAAAATTTTTTGGATTTAACAGCAAAAGTTTGTTTTCCTAGAAACTTGTTTGGATACAATTTGATTGCAAATACATATTAATCTTATCTTTTGGTACAATTACTTTTCAGATATGCAGACAGCGAAAATGCCTATTGGACTGGATATTTTACAAGTAGGCCAGCCTTGAAGGGCTATGTTAGAAAAATGAGTGCCTACTACTTGGTATGCACCACACCATACACAATCATTCACAGATAGGATGTTTGCACAATCCAAACCTTTGATGTTTTCTTACTGTAAATGCTTGAACAGACAGCAAGGCAGTTGGAGTTTTTGAAAGGAAGAAGTAAAGCAGGTCCCACAACAGACTCTTTGGCTGATGCTTTAGCAGTTGCTCAACACCATGATGCTGTCAGTGGTACTTCGAAGCAGGATGTTGCTGACGATTATGCAAAACGGCTATCAGTTGGCTATGATGAGGTAACAACTAGTCTGGTGCTTTATGTGCTTAATGACATTACATGAGAAATCTAGTTCACATGTAATAATTTCTTGCAGGCTTCAGAAGTAGTTGCAGCATCACTTGCCTGCATGGTGGAGTCGTCATTAAAAAAGAGTGACTGTGGAAGCCCAGAAACCAAGTTTCAGCAGGTGAAGGCTCTAGCTCTCTCTTTTTTTTTTTTTTTTGTTGAGCTCCACATCTTGTTTTGTGTCCTGCTCTATGCTCCTGATTATACTCTGATATAATAAAAGGTTCAACTTCATATCTGCAATGGTGTGTCAAAATCGTATATGTGAATGACCAGGCACTACATTTTAATTATGTTGAGATTGTTAAGTGTTAGGAATCAGAACGTAAGCACAAAGAAAAGATTTCCTCGTAAATTTTCGTGTCTCTTTTCTTTGTGCTTACGTTCTGATTCCTAACAAACTGGTATCAGAGCCAAGGTTAGGTTAGTGATAGCTGCTTATAGTATGCTCTGTGGTTGCCTCTAATAGGCGGATCCTCCACATCAGAAATAAGTAGTTTATCAATTCATCTTGTGGTGTTGGGTACTATTATCATATACAGTTACTATTCCCGTATACGATCACTATTCCCGTATACGGTTACTGTTCCCATATTCGGTCACTATTCACGTGTACGGTTACTATTCACGTGAAATTGTCATAGCTTATTTTTGCTCAGAAAGCTCGTTGCAGAGCTGTGATGGCTTCGACATCAACAAAGCTTGATATAGCACCACTCACATATAGCACAAAGTTTTCAATTTGGAAAATCAAGATGAAAGCAATTCTCATAAGTCTTGATTTGGATGAGGCACTACTCGGGATGGAGAATATGTCTGGAACAGAGCAGGAGAAGGAGAGAGAATTTGAAGGCACTCGCTCAAATTCAATTGCACTTATCAACGGAGATTCTTCAAGAGGTCAGTAAGGAGACAACTACTGCCAGCTTATGGTTGAAGCTTGAATCGCTTCTTATGACAAAAAGTCCAGCAAGTCGCTTGTACGCTAAATCCAGGCTGTACTCGCATAAGCTGTCAGAAGGTAAGTCTATTAAATCATATCTTGAAGAATTCAGAGAGATCATCAATGATTTAGAAAATCTTGATGTTAAGACCGATGGTGAGGATTTGGCTATGCTTTTATTATATCATCTGCCAACATCATACAATAGTTTCCGTGATACCATGCTTTATGGAAAAGATACAATAACTTTAGATGAAGTTTGTTCCAGTTTATTGTCAAGAGATAGAATGGACACTTCAAAGCGTGAGGAAAGCGGAGAAGGCTTGTATTCAAGAGGCAGATCAGTTGAAAGAAAAAATGATAGAGGATCATCTTCAAGGTCCAAGTCAAAACATCGGAATCTTTATTGCAACTATTGTAAGAAGAAATGTCACATTAAGGATGATTGTTACAAATTAAAGAAGAAGAATCAAAATGCTGAAAATGGAGACAAGAACAAGCAAAGGCCACCAGATGAGGCTAGTATTGCCACCAATGAAGATGACTTTGCTTTAGTTGCTGAAAACTCATCTATAAACAGCACAGAATCTCATATAACTGCACAAGCAGAAAGTAGCAGGAGTGGCAAATGGACCATGGATTCTGCTTGCTCATTCCATTTGACTCCTCATAAGGACTGGTTTTAAACATATGAACCGGTCAATCGAGGACTAGTCATGATGGGGAATGACAATGCATGTAGAATTGCAGGCATCGGTGACATCAAAATTCGAATGCATGATGGGATAGTGAGAACACTATCAAATGTTCGCCATGTCCCTGATATGAGAAGAAATTTAATTTCTTTGAGTACATTGGAAGAAAATGGTTGTTCCTTTATTGGCAGGGATGGTTCGCTGAAAATCGTCAAAGGATCATTGGTAGTCATGAAAGGCCAGCGGAAAGGAAAGCTCTACATTTTGGATGGCAAGACCGTGGAAGGCCAATCTGCAGTTGCTGAATCATCTATGTCTGATGAGGAGGTGACAAAATTGTGGCACATGAGGCTAGGCCATATGAGTGAAAGAGGCATTTCTGAGCTGAGCAAAAGAGGACTACTCGGAGAACAAAAGGTCAGTAAGTTAGATTTCTGCGAACATTGCTTATTTGGAAAGCAAAAGAGAATCTCTTTTACTACTCCTGCAAAACATAACANAGTCCGGCTAACTATAATGATCTTAAGATATTTGGATGTCCTGCTTATGCATATGTGAATGAAGGGAAGTTAGATCCTAGATCGATTAAATGTGTCTTTCTAGGATACACTACAGGAGTTAAAGGGTATAAATTATGGAACCCTCAAACTTCCAAAGTTTTCACAGCCAGAAATGTTGTGTTTGACGAGACATCCATGTTGCATCAAAAGGAGGAGTTGACTGTCACTGATTCAAGCATTGAGAAAGATAAGATTGGAAGCAAGGTGGAGCTTCAAATACATCCTGAAAGTCATGATCAGGATGTCAAGGATACACAAGTTGAGGTGGAGGCCTCAACTGATGACATTCAACCTTCTCATTCCATTACTATCGATCGTCCCCGTCGTAGCAATCAAGGTATACCTCGAAAGAGGTTAATTGAGGAGGCAGACTTTGTTGGGTTTGCTTTTGCAGCCGCTGAAGAGACAGAGAGTTGTTTTGAACCTACAAATTATAAAGATGCAACTAACTGTCCAGATTCTTCTAAGTGGGTTGTAGCCATGCAAGAAGAGATGGAATCGCTTCAAAAGAATGACACTTGGACACTAGCTAAGCTACTCAAAGGTAAAAAGGCTGTCAAGTGCAAGTGGGTGTTCAAAAAGAATGAAGGAATTCCCAGAGTTGAAGAACCAAGGTATAAAGCTAGACTAGTTGCAAAAGGCTTTAGCCAGGTACCGAGAGTTGACTTTAATGATATTTATTCTCCTGTTGTGAAGCATAGTTCTATCCGACTGTTTCTTGGTCTTGTTGCGTTAGATGATCTTGAGTTGGAGCAACTTGATGTTAAAACAGCTTTTCTGCATGGTGATTTAAAGGAAGAAATCTACATGGAGCAACCCGAAGGTTTTAAGGTCGANTGCACACTTCAAGTTATCATCGCATCAATGTCCGACAACAAATGAAGAAATTAAGAAGATGGAGAAAATACCATATGCAAGTGCTGTTGGGAGCATTATGTATGCAATGGTTTGCACGCGTCCCGACTTAGCACATGCAGTTAGCGTTGTGAGCCGTTACATGGCTAATCCAGGACAAGAGCATTGGCAAGCAGTAAAATGGATATTAAGGTATCTAAAAGGTACAACTACGGCTTATCTTGAGTTTGGCGGTTCTAAAGCTGGATTGATTGGATATGTGGATTCTGACTACGTGGGTAATCTTGACACTCGACGATCCACATCAGGTTACATTTTTACATTCGGTGGTTGTACTGTGAGCTAGAAGGCTTGCCTACAAGCAACAGTTGCTCTTTCAACTGCAGAAGCAGAGTATATGGCAATCACTGAAGCAATAAAGGAAGCAATTTGGCTTAGAAATATTTATACAGAGCTTACTCAAGATGATCGCAGACTGAAGATATATTGTGATAGCCAAAATGCTATTTTCTTGACAAAAGATAGCATATTCCATGAGCGTACTAAACATATTGGGGTCAAGTATCACTTTGTTCGTGAAATTGTTGATAAAGGTGATATTGTGATCATGAAGGTTAGTACGCTGGATAATGCTGCTGAT
>KK899828.1:125482-150755 GCA_000696445.1 Aquilaria agallochum | reverse complement strand
GGCAAGATAACCTCCCATGAGTCATCCATCCTGACAACATCCCATACGCAGGGAAGTCATTTATCATCCACAAAACTGAAGCTCGGAGCTGAAAATTTTGTTTCAGTGAAACATCCCATGTTTCGACACCATCCTCCCACAGTTACTTCAATTCATCAATAAGGGGTTGTAAATACACATTAATATTTTGACGTCGACTCCGAGGGCCCAGTATCAATGCAGTTAAAAACATATATGGTTTCTTCATACACATCCACGGTGGCAAATTATACGGAGTAACGATGACCGGCCAACTTGAATATTGTTTACTAGAGTTTCCAAATGGAACAAAGCCATCAGAACAAACTCCAAGGCGAACATTTCAGGGTTCCGCGGTGAACCACGGATACATGGAATCAAAATGTTTCAATGCTTCCCCATCTGAAGGATGTTTTAAAACATTTGGCTTAGATCGATGCTCACTGTGCTACCTCATGTGCTCTGCAGTTAAAAGTGAAGCATATAGTCGCTGAAGGCGAGGAGTTAGTGGTAAATGGTGCATGGTCTTTCTTGCTCTATCTTTACCCCTTCCAGCTTTTCTCGGCTTAAACCGAGATTCACCACAAAACTTGCAGTGTGTAACATCTTTATCATTATTCCAAAACAACATGCAGTCGTTAACACAAGCATCAATTTTAAGATGCGCAAGACTAAGTTGTAAAACTAATTTCTTCGTCTCATACCAATTAGGTGGCATCTTGCTGTCACTTGGTTGTGTCTCTTTCACAAGGCCGAGATACCATCATAACACCATCTTGGTATGTGATATCCTGCTTTAACGTTTAACAAACGAATTGTAGCAGACAGCTCAAAATGCGTATCACATCCATCCCATAAAGGCGTAGTCACCGAGTTCAATAACTCAGAAAATCATACAAAACCTTCATTAGGTTGTTCATCGACTTCAATGAAATTCTGATGTGAACTTGGTCCTACTGCATCAAATACCATTCTTGTATATGGGTTTACATTTGAACTATACTCATATTGCTCATACCAATCACAATTCTAAAACGACTGAGGCGGAGGGTCATTAAACGGCTCCCCATGAGTTGTCCAATTGGTGTAATAAAGCATGAAACCCCATTTGTATAAATGCACTCTAATGTCATCACAACCCTTAAACCTCAAATTTTTACATCTCCTACATGGGCAACGTATTTTGTTTCCATTCATATGGTCTGGATTACTACAGACAAATGTTATGAATTGCTCAACCCCCTGTCTCCCACTCCTTTTTGTACCCAGCTCGCCTGGGTAAAAAACGATTACTATACATCCAACTACGTTCTTGTTCCATGAAGTCCTAGCAATGCAAGTTATATATTTACCTTTACGACATCTTGAAAAGCATGAACTATACCATAAAATTAATTCCCTAAATTAAAAATTAAATTCTTACCTAGTTACATATATCAATACCCAACATATTATTTTTAATTGCACGCATTAATATTTCACTCAATTAAACAATGTAAGTTAAAACTAAGTATATACTAAATTATAATTAAATCATTAAATCAGATAAATTTAAAAACCTTCTACAAAAATTACATATATTAATGCGTATTTAGGATTTAGGGTTTAGTTAGGGTTAATACTACTTAGGTTTAAGGTTATGGGTTTAGGGGAATATAATTAGAGTTTAGGGTTTATAGGATGTTTAGGGATATAGGTTTAGGGTTTGTATTTAAGGTTTATTGTTAATGCTTATTAGGCTTAAGGTTAATTAATTAGAGGTTAGGGATATAATGAATAATATATTAAAATGTATGTATCATTTATACTATAATGTATCATATATAATCAAACATTAACTTTTTATTACATATATGATATATTAATAGTATTGTTATTATACATATATTATATTAAAAGTCAAACTTAATCAAACAACCTTATTTAAATATAAAAATATTGTACATTTATATTAATTCCATAACTTAAAAANGTAATAATAATAATAAATATTTATTATTTTTATAATAATAATAATAATAATAATAATAATAATTATTATTATTATTATTATTATTATTATTATTATTATTATTATTATTATTACTTCTATACTACTAACTACTATACTACTACTACTCTTATTATTTTTATTATTATTATTTTCATTATTAGTACTACTATTATTATTATTGTTATTATACATATATTATTATTAAAAGTCAAACTTAATCAAACAACCTTATTTAAATATAACAATATTGTACATTTATATTAATTCCATAACTTAAAAATTTTTAAAAATAAATCCAATTAAACAATCTTAAACTAACAATGTCCTAATTTCACACATAAATATACTACCCAATTAAACTATTATTTAATTAAAATTAATTATACCATAATTTCAAATTAAACCCAAAAATTAAAAATATTTGAAAAAATTGGAAAAAATTCAAAACATCAACGGGTAACCTAAATACTTCACTTCCAACCATCAACAACTACAAATCACATGTATTTCACATATTTCAAACTAAAATTACTTAGCAAATAACGGATTTACTATAGTTTTCTGTAAAAAAAAATTAAATTAATAATGAAATAAATATTATTATTTACTAACCTCAAATCCGAAAATCAACTTCGAAAATGGGTGGGAATCACTTCAAATCTGGCAAGACAAGCAAGATCTTTGACCATTAACATCTTAAACCTCAAACAACAGCCATGTACTAAAATCCGAAATGAAAAAGAGAAAAAAAAAATAAAAACATACTAGATCTAGCTATTTCACCTCCACAGAACCTAATGTCGATGTCGAAAACGGGGTTCGAAGCTTTGTTAGCGGTCGGCAGCGCGTTGTGCTATTTGTGTGTGTGGAGAGCAGAGGAAGAGAAATGGAATCTGTCACAAAAATGAAGTAGGCTAGAGGTAGGGGACGATTTAAACTTAAATTTTCCAATGGCCTAAGCCGTTGGAAAAAAAAAAAACAAAACGCAGCGTTTCATTAATTCGATAACTTCCAACGGCGAAACTCCAACTGACATTCTCCAACGGCCAAAATAATTGGTAATTAATATTGCCACTGTTCCAACAGCCAACACAATTGAAAATTTTCGAACGGCTAACACCGTTGGAAACCGTTAACACAAAACAGCCACCATTTTGCATATGTTCAGCTACCAATTTTTGGGCCTAATATTTCCAATGGCCAGGTAGTTGGAAAAAATTTGTTTGCTCTTCAATGGCTGAGCCCATTGGAAATTTCCAACGTGTTGAACGTTGGAAAATTGGTAGTTGGAAAAAAAAAATTTTAGTAGTGACTATCATATTGTCTCCAGCACAAAACAACATTTCTCCCTCATTTTCTCACAACTTTTTCCCTATCTCAGATGAGCAAGCTCCACCCGGTTGCATTTATTAGCTAGGATGGGTGAGATCTTAATTTCCTATGATCTTACGATTCTAAATGCGATCCCACCACGATCCTACTATGATATCGATCTTACTACAATTTCTATAGATTTTGCGGATCCAGATCATAGGATCGCACAACCTTGGTCTATTATTAATATAGAAGAACTTTCAAATAAAATTTTTAATTTATTTTAGTCCTGGAACCATCTATATAAATTTATAAGGTTACTAGAGGATATTTATAGTATAAAATGAAAGAATATAATTATTGAGTAGTTATAATGTGACCTGACACACCAACATACATTATACTCATATTTTACAAAACAACATATTTGTGTGAACAAAGCAACATATTTGTGCATGTAAATGGAATATGACATTTTATGACATGAACACTAGTGTACAAAAAAACACATTTATGTAACGGAACAACACTTTGTATTGAAAGAACAACAAGTTTATGAATAGCAAATATTACAAAATGAATAACATATTACAAAATAACACATTTGTATCAATGGAATAACATTATTTGCGAACAGCATATCTTACAAAATGAATAACACATTTATATGAGTGGAACAATACATCTACTAAATGAAACATGATTAATTATTCAAGTAAAATTCATTTGTAATCCCTAACCTTTTCACATTGTTCTAAATGAGTCTTTAACCTTTATTTAGTTTTCTTAAAGTCCTTAACCTTCCTATTTTTTGTCTCAATCGTAGTCCTTCTATCACTTTTATGGTTAACTTTAACATAATTTCTATGAAAAATAATAACATTGGTCCTACATTTTCTTATTCTCACTCAAATCACCTTCAACCTAAGAAAATCACCACTTCAGCCAAATCTTCCTCTCCCTCCCTCCTTTCCTATCTTTGAATAAACCCAACGGCTCCCTCTAAATAGACCCCATGGTCCCCTCCTTCTTCAGCCTATCCATCATCGTTCTCTTCTCATCTCTAGTCCTGTCTCTTCCCAAACAAACACATGCTGCCACCACTGATATCTCACCCTTACCAACATCTTCTCTCTCTTTCTCTATCTTTTTCTATGTTTCATGGTAGGTGAGCCCATTCTTCTTCTAAGCATAAACAAGGCTTCTTTTCCCGGAGAATACGTTGGCGATCCGATCTACATGAATTCTAACTTTACCAATGATGTCATCTATTCCTAATAGCGCTAATCTCGACCTCTTCCCACCATTTTATCTTAACCTTTATTGCCTCCATCTTCATGGTTTCTGCTGTCATTGGCCCACCCTACTTGATATTGCCATCTTCTTGAAACAACCTAGAAATAAGTGAATCAAAAAATAGTGACAATCAAGAAATTGAAGGAAATTGATGGGAATTTACTGCCACTTCTTTTAGCATAAATGAGGAAAGATTTAGAGTGATTGAGAAATCAAAGAAAATAGAAAGAATGATACAAGAATCGGAGACTTTGGAGAGGTGATCAACCGAGGGAGGGGCTAGTCATCATCTTGGGCAAAGATTTGGGGTTGTAATACAATATAAAAAGACAACTAAAGAAATCTCAAAATTACTCCAGTCAAATATCAACACCTCTGACTCTTCCTTTAGGGCTTGTGTTTCCAACAATGGCAGCATTGATCAACAAGGCTTATGTGTCATAAATAGATAATGTGATACGAGCAATCTGAGATACACTCGGAGTATATAATCCACCAAACCTTTACCGTTTGTTGCTGTTAAATGGTGAGAGAATGAAATCCCGAATGAGATTTTGATTGGGTTAGTAAATGTTAGTTATTTAGGGGACATATAAATGAGAGAATTTCATGGGATTTTGATTACGTAACTTCTTTATTTTTTTTTATGAAGTTTTAATTATGCCATTCATTTTAAAAATGAGCCAATTGGTTTGCATTTGTCGTCTGTTTCATTTTTTTTTATTCAGCAGCAAGATAGCTGTGAGCTGTCTGTGCTCATTTTTTTTTGTTATTTTCATCACATTCTTCTTTTCTTGTTTTTTTTTTTTTGCTTTTGGATTTTTACACTTAATATGAGATTTGACTTAAACCATTTCCCACCGAAAGAAGACTTGTTTCATGGTTCTCAAATGAATGCTGAAGAAGGGGAACATAATGGTATGGTAGGAGAAGGTTTTTGTTTGGTAGCAGACGATGAGTTGGCAGAGCAGCAGGATGCAAGTATTGATGACAATGACAATGATGGTGTGAGAAATTTTGAAGGAATGGAAGGTTTCTTCCTTTCATTGTTGTTGTTGTCAATGGGTTGTTGGTAAGTGAGTGTAAGAATTTGTTGATGACTTTCTTTGTTTTGCAGATATTTTCACGAGTTTGTTTGGTGAAGAAACTGATCAAATGGACGTAGATGGTGGTGATGGGGAGGGGAGTGATGGAAAGAATGTTGCTTGTATTTTCATAATATTTTTTGTTTTGCAGATATTTTCACAAGTTACTTACGGGTTGTATGGTTTTAATTCTTATTAGTATTAACGTTGTCTAAACAAATTTGTACATGGGAAAAATTCTAATTGTGTTTTGTATGGTTCCAATGCTTATTTGTATTAGTATATGTATGATATGTATGCTTCGGGTTTGTTTTTGTATTATTTTGTTAATGCACATTTGTTTGAGCAATTGTTTCTTTTCTTTGTAGAATATAGGGTAGACTATAAGCAGGTTGAAGGTCCTGATGGTTTTGAGGAGATGTCATTTGAAGGTGTAAATTTTGAGAGTTCTGATACAGCATTTGGTTTCTTTAGTAGGTAAGCTATTGAGAATGGTTTCAAGGCGCGGCGGGGTAGGGTGCGGTGAACACGTGATGTAGTAACATCCGTGGAGTTTTGCTGTCACTGTCAAGGTTTTAAGATGAATAAGAAAGAGAAAGAGGAAGAAGCTTTGTACCGTAAACCAACATTAAGGTGTGGGTGTGGTGCTTCGATATGGTTCAAGCGGAAAAGAGATTGTCGGTGGGTTTGTGCTTGTCATGTGCAAAAGCATAACCATCCATTCCTTCCAGTGAATATGCGACATTTGCTAAACACTAGCAAAGATATGTCAGATGAACAGTTTGGGACGGTAATGTCGCTGTTGACAAGCGGTATTCGAATAATAGATACTTTTAGGGTGTTTAATAATGAAGTGGGAGGTCCAGAGATTTCGGGTATGAAGAAGAAAATTTATTATAATAAGGTTGCAATTGAGAGGGCTAAAGTTGTTGCAAGAGGGGATACTGAGTCACTTGTTCAGTGTTTCAAGGATCGGGCTAAGAGTGACCCTGATTTTTTCTATGCTGCTGAGGTTGATGATGTGGGAAGACTAAGTAATTTCTTTTGGCGTCACGGGCAAATGAAAGTGGACTACATGCTTTTTGGTGATTTTGTATCCGTTGACACGACTTATTGTACGAACAGGTACAACATGTTTTGTGTCCCATTTGTTGGTTGTAACAACCATCGACAAAACATAATGTTTGGGTGTGCATTTTTAGTGGAGCAAAAGGCTCTGGCTTTTGAGTGGGTGTTGAGAACATTTCTGAAGAGTATGGATGATAATGAGCCACAGACACTTTTCTCAGACCAGGACAATGCTTTTCTGCATGCGTTCGATTCTGTATTTAAGCAAACTAAACAAAGGCTTTGCTTATGGCATATTGCAGAGAAGGCCCCAAGTAAACTACGATATTTGTACTATCGCCCGGGGTTTCAGTCAACTTTCATGAAATGTTTGTATGATTGCTTGACCGAAGAAGAGCTTATTAAGAGGTGGAACGAGATGGTATGCAATTTTGGGTGCAGTGAGGATACATGGCTAAAATCTCTTTGGAGAATACGTGAAAGATGGGCACTGTGCTTATCTAGGGATGTTTTTTCTGGAGGTACCATTTTATTTGTGTTGTTTAGAAATTTCCATTTTGTTTTAGTTCACAGTATGTTTTATGATTTATTTGTATTGTCTTTGTGGGCACTCTTGCTACTCAGCAAAGTGAGAGCACAAATAACGTGCTAACATCACTTGCGAATAAGCAGATAGGTCTGTTTGAAAATTTTAAAGCTATTGAGGTTAGGATAAAGGAATGGAGGCATGCTAAGCTTGAGAAGGACTATAACAATTGTGGTGAGTATGATGTTCCTATTCCAAATGACTTATTGATTCATGCATCGAAGGTTTACAGTTTCAGAGTTTTCAAGGATTTTGAGGAGCAGTTTAATTATGCAATGGGAGCAAAGATTCAGTTGACTGGTACAGATGATGGTATGGAAACTTATTGTGTGTCATTGGGTCGACGTGATTCTCGTGAGTTCATTGTTACTTTTCATTCTATGGAGAAGAAGGTTGAATGTTCTTGCAAATTTTTCAAACAATAAAGATTCTTATGTGCTCATGCTATACAGATATTACACACGAAATGTGAGGAAAAAATTTCAAGGCAGTATATTTTGAAGCGATGGACTAAAAATGCAAGGACATATGCAGAAGAATGGGCGACTAGTATTGAAGGACAGGAGCGATTGCAGCGATTTTGTTGGCACATGAACACAGTACGTGAATGTACGAATCTAATCACATATTGTATGAATAATGCTACAGCTAGGAAAAGGTTTGACAAAGCATTTATTATGTTCAGATGCGCTGTTATGCAAGTAGATGGTGATGTTGTTGGGTCGTGCTCCACAACCATTGGCACTGTAACACAGATACATGATCCTCAGTTTGTGACCACCAATACCTTTGGGCGAAAAAGATCAAAATCTGAATCTGAGAAGGCTCGAGTTCATCGAGGAAGGAAGAGGAAGTAGTGGCAACAATTTTTTTTTCCTACTTTTTCTTTCTTTATTTATCTACCTTATTCCACACATTAAGTTGTTTTTTGAGCTTTTTGGAATTTATTTCCAGTGGTATTGAACTCATTTTTTCCAACGTACTTACATGTGCTATTGTTCTTTTTATTGTGGGAGTGTGTTTAAAAATTAAATATCAAATGTGTGAATTTGATATTTATCTGTACCATTTTTATCGTGAGAGTTGGTTTAAAAACTAATCATGAATTGTTGATTTCTAATGTTTAATTGTACCATTTTTTTTACATTTCTATTATGGTGCATGTTATTGGTAGGCATTCAGGACATGTATTCTTTTGAGTGCCCATTTTGTTTCATAGCATCATACGTTATATACTTCTATTAAATGTTATTGTATGTGTGTAACGCGGCAATATGTGGACCATTCAACAACACACCATTGTATATACCTTATTATATATAATTTGAATATTAGACTATAGCATAGGCATAAAACATGGGCATAAATCATAGCCTAAAATTGAATTCGGAAACCATAGTTGGTTTAAATTGCTAACAATTTGACATTAGACCCTTACTCAAAATCTTAATACAACAAATCAAATATCCTTCTATGCTAACGCCTTTGATGCATCAATTGCCCGATCTTTAATGGCATCTGCAATTTTGTTGCTCTCATCTTTCAATATTGCTGCTGCAATCTTCCTTCGATAGAAACGGATGGTTTTATCCTGGGAGTACCATTAAAAGTAATTCTTTAGTACATGCAATACTAAAGTTGGTACGAAGTTTTTCTGTAATATCAGTGCATATACAATTTTTACCGGGCCGAGGTCACTTTCTAAATTTGTTCCATCAAACAATTCCATATGTTTCATTGCAAAAACCCCACAATCCTTGTCATTCGATAAATACGATTTACCCTTCATCTTGTTCTTCCATTGTGGTGTGAAATGATGCCATTCATATGTATGGAACTTCTCAGCCTTCGGGTGGTTGATTTTTTGGAGGTATCCACTCAAAAGAATTGTCTATATAGATAGATTTGCAACAACATGCATCAATTAATATTCTATACAAGGTGTTTATAGAATTATACACATATGTACTAGTTTCATAAAAATTACTTATAATTTCATGCATCATAATCACAGTTTCATACAAAAAAAATCAAACTTTTATACAACCTATTACCAGTTTCCTACAAATATGTGCCAGTTTCGTACGAATTGACCATAGACCATGCAACATGTTCATAGTTTCATACAGAAGGTTAACTGCTTCATATAATCTATTCTCACTTACATACAAATATGTACCAGTTTCATACAAATTGGTCATAATACATGTTCAGTTACCATTTAACATATTCAGTTAACGTACCACTTATGCTTCCAATTCGCCATAGTTTGCAAAATCCTCAGTCAAGTTGTTTATAACTTGGAAATTTTCATTCACAAAGTTCAGGCAGACAACAATGAAATGCCTTCTTATTAAAACTGGAGGGAATACCTGTCAATGACAATTTATGTGTTAAATAACCAATATATTCTTCAGCTGCAATATTTTCCAGGGTAAACTCATATGACTTACCAACTGGTACGGTATGATGCTTTCAATTCTATTAGCATCCAGCCATTCTGAAATGACTTTCTCACACTATATAGCGGACTCATCGTTACTCGCCAGCTCCTCATTCGTTAATTCTGTACCTATATGGTACCCATAGAAAATGAGTTGCATACAATATTACAAAGTTATCCTATTAATATCCATAATAATGACGTATGATTTCAGGTGCCTTAGATTCATACAGATTTTATATCGTAACATACAAAATGTCATCAGTTTTATACAAATTATGTCTAGTATACACCATGTCAGATAACTTCATATCCAAATATAAAGATCTATACTTACCGACAAGTGCACCGTTAAATACAATCGTCTTTGACAATGTGACTTCCCCTCTCTACAATTAAGCGATAAACACCAAGCATCCAAAATACTAATGTCTATCCCTTTGCCCGATCGAAGTGTTTTGAAGATTTCTCGGGATATAACATGGTAGCATTTTCATTGTACAGTGTCTCCCTTTTATACATTATTAGGACCGAAATGGTTAGTATAAATTTTAAACAAACAAACAATATAAATTTAACATAATTAAGGCATTGTATACTTATGAAGACACTAGATCAGGCCGCAATGCATAGTCCACAAGAATTGCATCTTCATCAGGAAGCCGGTATTTGGCTTCTTCTCTAACCATCTGTTGTATAAATGGCGACCGTAAGCATGTTGCCTTGTTCTTCTGTCGGACTGGTCTGTCAACCCGTTGTATGCCTTCATTCTTTCCCCTTCTTCTACCTGCCTTATTCACATTTTCAGTACATAATATACCTTCTTCTGGCTCTTGATTTCCTCCAATGTCATTTGCATTTTTATTCATTTTCCCCTCCCCATCTTGTTCATTCATTTTAGCTCCTGAATCTGCAATCGCTTCCTCGTACTCATCATCCTTACTTTTATAAATCCCTTCATCCGTACATTCATCTCTGCTAGGTTTACCTGCAAAACCATGTTTACACCCATGTCTCCTGTCACACATATTGTAAATGCCACATGATAAAAGAGTACCGCAGTTTAGTTACAATACCTGAGTTACCATATAGCAGCTGACAACAAGCTTGCGTGATTTGGTGAATCATCTCCAACGATTCATCTGTAAACTGACTGAACTGTGAGCTCCTAATGTCCCCATCATCATGTGGCTTCAAAAATGGCTGAAGCTCTTTCTCCATCTCTGGGAACTTACTACTAACTTTCTTAACTTGATTTCGAAACCTTTTGTACGCCTCACTTGTTTCCTTCCCACAAGTAACTAGATAGTTAATTTCAGTTTCCCATGATCCAGACTTCTGAGAGGTCCTTCTTCCCATGTATGCAGCAACCTCTTCTTCTTCTTCCTTTTCGAACGCAGATGTTACACGACCTTTCCCAAATACTCCAAACTTTTCTTTCTCACTTCTTAGCCTCTTCAACACAGCATCATGTGCCTAATTCTTTATTCGAGGCAACTCTCGCTTTATTGGTCGACGTAGAAGCAGAATAACTCGGTCAATGTACAACATCTGCAACGACAATTCAATAATAAAAAATCCAGTGGACATTAACATTACTCCTTTCAATATAGATAGGCAAAGTCACATAAAGCGTCATCCCAGTTAAATACAACATATATTTAGATAAACACATATCATCTGTAATTCATAGTAACATAATGGGTTTCATACTAAACATTTTCAGTTTAATACAACATGGTCCCAATTTCATACATCGATTTTATCCAACTTTGAAATGATCGATAATGCTTGTACAATTATTAATACAATGCACTAACTAACACATTAATACTTTAAAACCATTGTCATTTCATACCTGCAGGAAAATTACGCATCCAGTCATCATCTGATGTCTTCTTTCACGTTTCCATTGATGCACAGCATTAGCTAGTTCTGACAGCGTATATTCGCAAAAGTTCATATTTGGGACATCTCCTAGATCCTTTACAAATCGCAGGAACCTCCGGCTACTCTGTGCTTGGTTTGAGGGTGCTAATAGTCTAGAAACGATGAAAACAAGGAAATTCCGTTTGAATCGGTCTCCAGCCTCCTTATCTTCTTGCACGGCTTTATCTATTTGCGTTAGGTACGGACCGTCCTGACTCCCACTTTTGCATTCTTGCCAATCCGCTTCAAATGTGTCTCTCACTTCTGAATACTTATACCCTCCAATTGAGATAGGGTCATTCGGTACACCAAGAATGAGCCTTACGTCCTCTGGCATAAGCACAATCTTCTCTGATCCCATGTCTATAGTCATATCAGCAGGATTGAGGCGTTTTATTATCCACTCAAGCAAGTCCCTTGATGCATACCTGCATTTCAAATTCAATAGGCCTCCAAACCCCATCTTATTCACAGCTTGAACATGCCTATCAAATGTCAATATCTTCGCAAATACTTTGCAAGCTTGACGTGGCGAGCATTTAGCCTGCAACCTGCACAACATGTTCTTTTATATAAAGTGCCACATTTTATGGTCAAACACATGCCATTCACATAAGCAACTTCCTTTTCTTAACACAATTCAAAGAAACTAATAACTCGTACCTCCCAGATTTACTAGTGTCGTCCGCTTCTGCACAATCCTCATCACCTTCCATCTTTGCTTTCCCCTTTGTCTTACGCATTGCTTTTCCTGTTTCCCCCCTGAAACATGTGCTTCCCTGTATTTGTTACACTTTTTCATGGCTTCAAACATCTATGACTATAGACATATATTATACCTCTTTTCTTTCTTCCCAACCTCAGGACGCCCATCACCACCCACTTTATCTCCTGTATCTTTCTTTTCAGTTGTTTCTGTCGTACATCCAATATGTGCTCCCCTGAAATTGTATAACACAGAATAGTAACCAATACAGTAATTTATAAAACCAAGAACATTTTGCAAGATTCTGATCCATATTCGTATGAAACCATGAATTACATCAAACTAGAAACATATTATACAAAAGTAATGTGATTTCATACAAAACTGTGACCATTTCGTATGAATCTGATGCATGTATGTATTCGTGTACATGTTCTATACCTCTTCAATATGTTCTCAGCCTTAGTCTGCCAATGAACTCCCACATCATCTCCTGCATCTCCTTCGCTCCCCCTAGGCTGTGTAGGTGCTACCCTCTCCCTACGAATTTATACATTCACATTTACCTACAATAGAACATAGTATTTCATACAACAATTACCTTCCCCATACCTGACTATTTCAAAATCTGAATCAACATTCACATCTGTAGGTTCATTTTCTTTTGCCGCACCCTTAGTATATCTGCAAAGGGTAAAGTTTTGTACGTCAACACCTATATTAGATTTGGATTCCTACTGACACATTCATCTTCATTTTACTTACAGACTAAGTTGTAACTTCCTACTTCCATGCCTCTGTCTACTTCGCTGGGGAACTGATTTTTTTCGCCTTTTTTGTGGAGGAGAATCATCACTCCCCTCATATGTCAACCTACAACTTCCCCAACATTATAGTCATGCATACAATACTAATGATTCATGACAAATATTAACCAAATGTAAACGCAACTTACAGCTGCAACTATGACATCTCTTCAATATTTGTTTCGACAACTTCGAAATCGCTTGATGTGTCATCAATAGCCATTGGGCATAGTATTCCTGTACTAACAAAACATAGTTCCATACAACTAGTCACCAGTTTCGTACTAAAAGTTAACAATCCCATACAACCAATTACTTTTTTACAAACCCATACCAGTTCCATACAACATCCAGTTGCCATAAGTTTTCTACATAACCAGTCTATCATCAATCACAAACATATGCCCAATCATGCATTTGGTTGCTTTTGACATCTTACAATTTCAAAATCAAACAATGACACAAAACACAAATATCATTCCCAATCCTACAGTCGCATAAATACCATTTACAAAACTCTCACAATCAGGCTCTCACCCATAAAAAAATCACCAATGACAAAGTCGCACTTTTTCCCAATTCATACCAACTTTGATTTTCAAGAATACAAAATTGCATCACGACAACAAAACCAAACAAAACCAGTTTGTCACGATTCCATAGACTATTAATCAAGTGAAAACGAACCTCTTCCATTGCCAATCTGTTTCTCCAAAGCTTTGCTGCCGTCTGATTCGCGAACAGGCTCCGCCTCTCTGCTTTTGCACAAAATCTAGGGTTCTTCGCACAAAAATGAGACTTCCCTCACCTCTCGTTTCAATTTCTAAATCCATGGGATTTTGTTTTTGGAAAATTTCGGATTCTTTAAATTCCTGGGTTATCGTCTTATTTTTTTTCCCTAATTTATCTTTTTTCTACATAGATTGAAAGTTGATAACCTGGAGAAGAGATAGTCGCGCGGCCGCACCGGGGGGGAGTAAACGTCAGTTAACTGACATTTAAAGGAGTATATACTCCTTTTGGACACTGTCAATTCCCATGTGATAAGTTGGAAATTAATGATAGTGAAGATAAAGCAATGATGGAACTTGCAACAACAGATTTTGATGAAAGTTGCACAAACTCATGCCTGAAGAACTCATCGTTAGAGTGCCAATTCCTTGAACAACTTTCGGCTACTATTGTTGAGGCAAAACATTTGCAGTGATTGAATCTTAGTAACAATGGGTTTTTATGTGAATCCTAAAAAATGATGTACAAGGCAGGGTCATCGGGGTTAAGTGTCATCCAACATGGTGACATATTAAAAACATGTTAGTTCACTTTTTTTTTTGAAGGAAATCAATGTTGTAGATTGAAGCCTTGCAGTAAACAAGATAGAACTTGCTAGGAAGTCTCACAGATATGCAATATCTATGAGAAGAGGTAATTTGTTCACTAATATGCAATGACTTGGTGTAATTATACTAATGGGAAATTTTAAAATCAAATGTGATAAATTGGATTTGGATTTAACGACAAATAAAGAGATGGAAAAAATGGTTGTTACAGTTAAAAAAATATGGGGCTATAATTTAAGGTTGCAGATGATGAAAAGGCTGGTGAGAGTTACGGATAAGCCGACAAGGTTGTGATTTCTTCTAGGAATATGTAGAGGATGTGGATGAGCCGATAGTCACACTAATGAAGCATAAGCACAGTTTTGAAGGTGAATTGGGGATGAATTTTCAGATTTTTTTTCTTTTGGATTAGTGAAGTATGGATTTTGCTAATTTAATAGTACTTTGAGGGAGAGGAAGAAAAAATATAGACCAAAGTTGGTATTCTCCTTGAGATTCCATTAACTTTAACTGTAGAATTGATAAAAAGACTATGATTAGGACAAAAATAAGGAGGTTAATGACTTTAAAATGACAAAATGAAGGTTAGGGACCCTGTTTAGAAAAACATGAAAAGATTATTGGGCACAAAAGAATTTTACCCTTATTTATTTACAACACATCTTACAAAATGATCAATGTAGTATAAAATAGCACATATGAATGATAAATACTTCTTACTGAATAGAACAATATTATTCATAGACAACAGTGAACAGCATATTACGAAATAATACATTTTGTGTGAATGGAACAACATTATTTACAAATAATATATCTTACGAAAATAACAGTATATTATGGAACAACATATTTGTATGAATGAAATAACACTTATTACTAAACGGAATAGTATTATTTACAAACAACATCAGTTGTAGAGTGTCTCTCTTGCTCTTTTTTCCTCACTATTTAAAAAATGATACATTTATTTGACAAGAAAATTCATGGACAAATAAGATAAATCCTTTAAAAAAATACCAATAGCCAATTGACACTAGAAGCAAATTTCAGAAAGGAAAATCAAAAAAATAATCTACCAACCACCGGTTGTCATCTTCAGCCTTTGAATCTCAATTATATGGGCATGTAAAGAATTGATTTACTAGCTAGATGAGGAATTCGTGTCTTTAGAAACTTGTGAGAAAAAAAAAACATAGATCTAGGCTTTTTCTCAACCAATAAGGTCCAATAACAAATATAACACTACTAAAAAAATGGTTTTAGTGACGGTCTGCCTCTGCTAAATTCAGTTTAGTGACGGCTTTTCCAAATCGAATTTACTTGCCACTAAATTATTAGTGACGGCTGCTATTACTATTTAATAACAATTGACTTTCACTACATTGACGGTTACTTAATCACCGATACTGGTGTGTTGCTGGAGTTTTAATGATAGGTTAATAAAGGTTGTTAGTCACTAATTAGAGAAGGCTAAGTGTCACAAACTAGTAATGTTTGGCCATTAGTAAGTTAGCGACAATCAATCCCCACTAATTTAGTGAGAGCTAGCTGTCGCTAATTTAGTGAGAGTAGACCGTCACTAATTTAGTGAAAGCTAGTTGTCCCTAGTTTGTAACAGTTGGCCTTCACTAGTTTATGCCAATAATTCCTAATAGCTTGCCTTATTTGTTTCTTAATCCTCCTATATACATTTCAATATTGTCATCAATTCTACATAATTGCAACAACCATAAGCAAAAGTAGTTTCCATTAATCTAAAATATGATTAACACAATGACATGTCATTTGACAATTAAAACACATAAGGTCCTAAAATGTAGTTTGCCAAAACATACTGTTAACTATAATATTCCAGATACATGTAAAACAATACTAGCCTAATGCCACCCAGCCTAGTGAGGAATAGAACCTAACCATCAGACTTTAGTATAACCGGTGGAGTCTTCTCAATCGTTTGCCATAAGCATGTCATCTGTTCCTGGTGTCTACACTTCATTTGTGCAACAGAATTGGACAACTGATCTTGGTAATGTCATTCTATTTGTGAAGTACGTCTATCCATATCCTC
Organism: Aquilaria agallochum; assembly: GCA_000696445.1. NCBI lineage: Eukaryota > Viridiplantae > Streptophyta > Magnoliopsida > Malvales > Thymelaeaceae > Aquilaria > Aquilaria agallochum. The sequence continues at coordinate 134,100 of KK899828.1, read as the reverse complement.
TTGTACCTGTGTCTGCAACTGGGTCATCCTCTTAGCAATGTGCCTTTTCTATCCGGCAATCAACCTCTTCAAGCAAAGCCAATCCTCCAGGCAAAGAGTGACCTACAAAAAGTTACTATTCTAAAGTCAAAATTAAGTGTTACAATTAAATATCACTAGATTTTTCCTAAATTAAGAATTACACAAAAACAAGTATGTGAAACTGTACAAACTTAATGAAAATGAAACCAAAATTAATCATTTAAACCTTGTCACGAAATAGCTACAACAACAGCAACAGCACTCAGGTAGCTCTAGTAATGGTGTGTGAAAAGCAAATCACCTAACCAAACCCCAAGCTTTGTAAGTGCAATCACATAAAGGAAAAGGAAGGCATTGGTACTATAAGTAATAAATGGGGAAATCCAAAATTAACAACAAATGCAATAAAAAAATTTGGAGTAAGAAGGTAATTAAAAGGCCAAAACCCTTTGCTTGTTGATCTTCTTAATCCAAATAGAAATAAGTGGTATGTAGAAGCACACATGCACAAAAAAAAAAAAAATAAGCCCATTGAGCACAAATGCATAACAAAGCATTTTTCTGGGAAATCAAAGACCATATTTTCTTTTTTGACTCTAAACACCAGCAATCAAGAAAATGGACCCCCTAATTTTTGCATATAAAAAGCAGAAGGCAAATTCTAAAAGGCAAAATACAGAGAACAATGTTACACAAAATGCAATATTGATAAGAATCAACATAGATAAGCAAAGAGCTACCAATACTCCAAAATATTATAGATACAATTCTTCTGACTACAGATTCCCATGGCTAGGAAACATAGTTATCATTCTTCCTAAGTTGAATTATATTAGACATAAATTCCTTCACATAATCAATGTTTCTCCGAACAATCAAAGAATAATTGAAAGTTAGAGCATGAAACAAAAAAACATGGATTAGGTTATCCTTATAAAACAGAGGACTCAAATACAACCATAAGCTTATGTAAATGTGTGTCACCCTAAGTGATAATTTTGCTTTTTTATGCTTGGTAATTGATCACATATGATCTTATTATATATATCTAAGGTTTGATCAAATTCCCATATAAAATTCAAGTTGTTTGTTAAATAGAACAAACATATATGTGACCCTTGTAACCTGCTTAAACTTGACACACAGCCTATGCACAAAAGGTTCAAATAATCATTCTTATTCAAATGTAAAATTGTAGAAATAAATTGTATTAATTAAAGGTTTAGAAAACTAGAATGAATAATATACAAGGAAAAAGGAAAAACCACAACTACATGGTTTAAAACTCACCACTTGATCATTCCATATTGAGCTACAGGTGAAACTAAATAGGTTTGATGCTCTCAGACCCTAAACCCAGCTAGCGTCTTTTTCCGGCAAAAAAAAAAAAACAACCAGTGCAAGAAAAATCAACTTTTACCCCTATTTATTTTGATAAAACTAATCAAAGCCGAAAGCAAAGATGGACAGTGCAATAGAGGGGACAAAGCGGGGCACCTAAGGTGGCCTATAGGGAATCTCTGGGTGCAGATCAAGGTGGCAAAAAATAGGAGGCTTACCAATCTTGCGGGATAAAGAATAACAAATTTGATGGGGGCTGCCGAAGCTGATTTCGCATTTGGCCAAGAAAAGAATACCACCACAAATGAAATTGTAGAAAATAGTTCCAAATAAGGTGCAGAGACCTTCAAAAATATAAATCCAACTTGAAATTAACATTAAACAAAGCCATAATCTACTTTTCAGACAAAAATGAAACCTCTAAATACTAACAAAGATTCCAACCCAAATCCAAGTTAAATCAAAGACTCAGGACTTTGCCTCAGGTAAGGCAAAATTTTTGGCATGATTCCTGTGAGAATAATGGATGATGGAGCCTTCATGTCCGTCAAGTGTGCTAGCAAAGGAAGAAATAAGCAAGAATAATGGACGGTAGAGGCTTCGTGTCTGTCTGCTTTGATTTCCAGTGAACTGGTAGCAAGATTTGGATGGCAAGTGGTAAGATTAAGATAGCAAGCGACGGATTGAACCCTTGTATTTGAGGAGAAGATGGGCAAACCTTCTGTTTTTGTGAAGTTTCATGAAATGGGGTGAGAAGAGATGGTTTGCGGTAAAAAATGAAACTAAATACAGTGATCCAAATTTTTTTTAACTAGTAATAGTTATCTGCCATCGCTTACAGATGGCCACCTAGTGAATGCTAACTATCACTACCTCTGACAAAAATTAATGACGACTTACTGTCACTAAATCTGGCCAATTTTTTTACAAGTGAATAAATTAAAATTTTAAAAAATAACTAATACACTTACCAACATAAGTTGATCTAAACCTATAGTATAGTCTTTTGCACTATATATATATATATATATATATATATATATAAGAAAATGGTAAATAAGTTAATAGTTAATTAGTGAGGGCAAGCAATCACGAACTTTGACTATATTTAGCGACGATTAGCTGTCATTAGTCCATGTACAACTAGTGAGGGTAAATCCTCATTAACTATAGGCACAATTTCGTGACAGTTAGCCATCTCTAACATATGATCATTTAGTCAGGGTAAACTGTCACTAACTCTGGCCATATTTTAGTGACGGTTAGCCGTCACTAAAATGTGTGCTAGTTATGTCTAACCTTCGCTAAGTTAACGAGAACAAGCCGTCACTACTATTAACCATCATTTTTAAAACTTTATTCATTCATTTTTTGTTATAAATGAAGTACAAATTTTATTTAAGGTCATTTTCTATATACAAAACACTAATATTATGATTATTGATCAAAAAAATTAATATTCCTAAGGCATGGCAAAAAAATAAGTTAAAATTCAAAAGATTTTTGCTTCTCTTTTTTCTTTTCTAGAAAAATAATTTAGATGAATAAATTTTTTAACCTAAATTATAATCTATATTTTTAACCTAAATTGAAATAACTATAAGTTCTTGCTACAGTGTTTAGGATATTAATGAAGGCAAAACATCGCCAATCTCTTGCCCTCGCTAAACTTTCGTTGAACTTTTAGGTATATATCTCCACTGCATTAAATATATTAGAAAAGGTTTTCTAGGTTAAAGAAGATGGCAAATTAGCTTAAAAAATGACTAACCAACAAGAGCTTACGCGCAACTAGCGAGGGTAAGTCGTTTTTAATTGGGGCATACTTTAGTGACGGCTAGCTGTATCTATTTCATTGGCTTTTAGCAAGGGCTACGTATGGCAAAATTTGGCAGAGACTTAGCAAAGTCTAATCGTCATTAATTTTTTAGATTTTAGTGAGGGCAAACAATCACTAAGCAAGTCATTGCTAAATCTTAGCAACAAATAGTTGTCACTAAACTTTCACAAAACTTGTAGTGAATGTTGCCGTCTTTATTTAGTGACTATTTTTAGCTGTCACTAATTTTACCATTGCTAAATCACCTTTTTTAGTAGTGTAAGGCACACATACATAGTTGAGTTCGCAAAATTCATCATTTGTGAGAAAGCAACTAAGTCGGTGGTGAAGGCTGGTTTTTTATGCCCATCTCTATCTTCAACTAGTTTTTGGACTGAGTATTTCTCTCGATTTAGACCTTTGAAAAGCCCCTTCAACACTACAATATGTTTTGGTCTAGAAAAAAAAAAAAGCAATTCTCACCAATTGATTCAATATATCTATAAGAATTTAAAGTATTTTGTAGAAATGAATATCCCCAAGATTTAGCACCAATTGTTCAAATTTTCTAGCTAAATAAAAAAAAAAAGGATGTGAGGGGGGGAGAAGATGGTCCTTAACTTCATTGGTAAGATAAACTTTTCCAAATTTGACTCTGCCCAATGACTCTTTGACCAGTATTTTTTATTTTATTTAATTGTATTGGGGAAGAAGAGTAAGAATCATGGTTTTAAATCTTGTACCGTATCGGCTAATACCATTTTGTACCGGTCATGAAAAATGGTACGAGATAAGAAAAATGGTATGGGACATGGAAAATGCACCCTTTTTATTTATTTTTTTTAATTTTGATATTTTTTAAGTAAAATATATAATTTTTATGTTTGATTGAATATTTGTATAACAAATTTCTTGTAATATTTGAAATAATTTGTATTTTATTTCTTCTATGCCTCTCAAAGTAATATTTTTTATTTTGTAAATATATTTATGTTTAAAAAAATCTAGATACATGTCATATATACTTTACACTTTCATATTTTCAATAGTTGTTATTTTCTGTATGTTCATATGCGCGCGCGCGCGCACACACACACACACACATATATGATATTATAATATATAATTGATATAGTCGAGACATGATGATACAATACTAGTACCGTGCCGTACCACTGAAAAAATGGCGCTACATGCGGAACAAGATTTAAAACCTTGGTAGGAATGGAAGTATCGAATCCTAGTGTCCCCATTCACTGACTATTGGGAATGATTAGAAATATTTTCAAAGTTCAGGTACTAAATACATTAATCCCAATTATTTTTAGAAAGAAAACGGCTTACCTATCGTTAGAGGTGAGAGTTGGGTCGGTTCAACCCGGCCCAGACTAGGATTGACTTGGTGTCAAACGCGGCTTTGATGTAGGGCATGTATGGGCTTTAAGAAAGAAGAAGACCCAGTTTTGGACAACAAGACCTAAATCACATACAAAAAAATTGGCACAGACCTCGCCCAAGATTGAGATTGGCTCAGCCCAAGCACAGTCACTGTGCCACTACTTCCAAACACTTGCATTCTTTGTGTAAGTTATATTGTGAAAAACATTCAAATAAAGTAATATCCGAAACTCCTCAAACTGAGCTTTTTAGAAGATCAATCTCATCAATATTCAACTTGGTCCTCCAAATGCTCAAACATCCCCGTTTGATGACTTCCAATTTAGCTGAGGTCAATGAGTACCTTAACATGTCATTCGAGCCAAGTAACATTGACATATTAGAGTAGTGGAAACAAAAGAAATCAAGGTTTCTGATATTGTCGATTATCGCCCAAGAGATTCTCATAGTTCTGGTCTCTACCATGGTATCCGAGGCAGCTTTTAGTGTAGGGAAATAAATAATATCTAATAAACGATCAAGATTGATGTTAGAGGTAGTGGAAATCTATGTATGTAACAAAGATTGAGGCCTTACTACACTTAGGAAGCAAGACTAAAAGAGCTCTAAAGATGAGGTAGTATCCAATTGGATGATGATGCTTGATTTCTTTTTTTCCTTCTTACGTTTAATTTGTATTTTATCTGACTATAATATTAAGCACATATAATAGGTTTTAATTTTCAGTAATTTTTTGAACGTTTTGCCATTTCAAGATATAAGGTATGTTCCAGTTAATTGTAAGTGCCATTTGAATTTTTTACTTAATAAAAATTATATCGGTAGTGGTATTTTACTTTAAAAACAAATATTAAATCCAAAACTAAGTTATAAAAATATATTTTTTAAAAAAAAATTCTGGCATAGACTAGGCCCGGCACAGACCAGGCTCGGAACCGGACCGCCTTAACCCGGTCCGTGCCCGGCCCTTCGGGACCCTTCTCCCACCTCTGCCTACCTCAGCTTCATTTATCGCTCCAATTCTGTATCAAACTTTCAGTTTCAGATAACGTGGTACGGAAATGGCGACGCTTTCAGCATTTTCATCTCTTGTACCCTCGATCGGTGCCACCAATTTCACCTCCCGCGACCTTGCTTGCTCTCCTAATTGCGTCCGATTCAGGCCCAAAAGCTGCGGCGGCGGTTCTCTCTGGAGTTCGGCGTTTAGCCTCGACAAGAAGAGAAGTTGTTACTGGATAAAGAAACTGAGGTCTTCTGAAGAAGAAAGCATGGTCACTGAACAAGACGAAGCCGGGCAAGAACCGGTGTCTTCCGAGGAACAAGATCAGGTCTTCGTCCCCGTCTCTCCTTCCGATACGCTCAACATGTTCTTCCAGGTTTAATTTCTCTCTTCTTTTCCGTAATTTATTCTTTTTTGCGACAATGCTTGGTCAAATTAGGCATGTGCTTTCTTCAAATTGTTGTTAACTGGTACATAAGTCGATAGATTAAGGTATTGTTTGAAAATAGAAACTGACATTAGCTGGAGCCTGGAATTTGTTCCGTTCCATTTGCTTTGCCTTGACGATTTCTTGGTAGAACTTCATTTCTGGAAGTAGTCTGATCAAGATCAGCAACATGTTCAGCTTGTTCCTTATCAAAATGAACTGGCATCTTGCTGCCTTTTTTTCTCACTTAATTCTTGTTAATTGTGTTTAGTTCTGTTCAATTAAAAGACATTGTGTGAGCACTCTGTGCTTTTGCACCTTAGGTGAAAGGTAAAAATAATCACATTACCACAGGAGATTCGGGGTTTTCTTTTCCAATTTGCTAATGTATATGCGTTGTTTTGTTTCAATATTTTCCATAAAATTTTTCCCCTATATTCTGCTTGTCCAAAGAATTCATTTTGGTATATACTTATCTTCTGGATAATGGTTGAATCACGATTAACTTTGAATGTTTTGAAGGCAGACGGAGTGTTAAATGAAACAGAAATTCCTAAAGTAACAAAAGCCTTGCAGGTAAGAGCAATTCAGTCGTCTGTTCAGTTTTGGTTTTACTTCTTTTTGGTTCTAAATTATGTATCAATGAAATCTTAGTTTGCTATGCAAAGGGATAACCTTTTTACCACAAGGAAAAAGGCATTTTTTCATCTTGTTTTTCCTATTTCTGGTGTTGTCTCATTCTATAATAAGGATAAAACTTCCATGGCAATGTCATGATGAAGAGGAGAGAAAATGTAATTATCTCATGCATTAGAATACCCATAAAAAAGACATGCTGATCCTACTGATTGCTAAGAGTCCCTTCGCTTTTGGATTGTGAACTGAATTGACCCTAAGAGGAAGGAGGCATGCTGAGGAATTACATGAAAATTTAAGCATAAGCAGTTTGTAGTCTTTTACCAGAACTAAACTGGAAGTGATAGATAGTCCTGCATTCACATTAGCAGTTTGATGGTCTTGACATTGAACTGATTCTGAGAATCAGGGAGAGGAAGGTTTTCCTGAGTTCATGCTGTTGCCCTTGCACTGAAAACATAGGATGAAATTTTTTCAATATTATTTTCACATTCATCCATGTCATTGGAAACAAGGATGTTCTAATGTTGACCGATTCATTTTTATCATGCAGGCAGCTGATGGGGTTACTGATTTAAATGTTCAAGTGATTGAAGGCATTGCTACAGTTGAGGTATGCATTCATGTTTATGGAAATTGGTGCCCCCTCCGAACCAAAAAGATCGTCCCTTGTTTACGTTCATAGTTATTTAAGATTTCAATGCCACATCAGAATGTCAACACTTATTTTCTCCCACTCCCTTATGGCATGTGTTTTTCATTGCGGCTTGTCTTATCTATCAAGTGTTATTTGAGATTGAGAAATGGGCAAATTACACAACAACCTGAAGGAATTCGCCAGTGAATATTTTCTCTCTGCTTTCAAAAGAATGTAACAATTTGAGAGCACAAATGAACATTGACTTCTCTCTCTGTTCTCAAAAGAATGTTACACATTGAGATTGTTTGTGCTCTTTAAAAAAAATAAAATAGGAAAAATTATATGTCATGTTTATCGAACTCCATCTTCTGTTTGTAAACAACCGTTGAATTGGATGATCAGAAATACGATCTTTTTTGGGAGAAAGAATGTATCAAATGCAACTAAAGTGAAGGGAGAGAAGGAATGTTAGCTCCAATGAGGCTGCTGGTGTCAAGAATTAGATTATAGTAGTGCGCAGATACTCACATTTCTGAAGAGTTGTTTATCTGTGTTTTCCTAAATATATTGTCTATTTTGTTTGTACTCTCAACCTAAATTATGGGTATTCATGTACAGACAATAACATTTACCTGACCTGTTGCAGCTAACGAAACAGACAACGATTCAAGCTACAGGGGTGGCTTCCAGTCTAGTTGAGATAATACAGGGTGCAGGATTCAAGTTGCAAACATTGAACTTGAGTTTCCAGGACGAAGAAGATGTCCTGTATAGGTACATCTCCTTTCTGTGTTTATCTCCCCAAGAAAGGCTGAGATTCTTGGCATTTTGCTACTGCATTGAAACTGCGTTTCCTGAGGTTCATGTGCAGATCTTGATGCTAAAAAATGTGTACAGGTCATCGGCATATGGCAGTTGAAATCGCCAATAACCATCTGCGTATGCTGATATCAATGGAGTGAGCTGAATACAAGTAACGATGTCAAATTTTTATGTTGCAATCAAAATTTTGAGCAAGTCCAAGTTTTTTCTTCTTCTTCTTCAAAAAAAAAAAAAAAAAAGGAAAACCAGGAGTCTTTGACTTGAGCATTAAACTTGGCCAACTCATCATTTCCCTCTTTTTGTTTCAAAATTAGTCAGTTCGGATAAATTGGTTGTCTACATTTTGAAAATACTGTTAAAATCGTTCCTGCGGGTCATTCTACGGTGAACATATGTTTTTAAGTCATACATGTAAAGTTATTAATTATAACCGTTAAGATGATTGATTTGTGATCTATTGGTTGCTGGTCTTAACTTCACTGGAACCTAGCTTCACCTAGAATAACCCCATTCC